>UXGD01001275.1:0-36804 GCA_900474315.1 Torymus auratus | reverse complement strand
TCTACATCATGTGTAGATCATATTGATGTAGATTTGAACTGTGAAAAATTTATCTCAATAATTAACTTGTATAAATAACATTTTTTTTTTTACTCCCAACATTTTTTTAAATATCCTCCTTTTTTTCTTTTTTTTTTTTTTTAATTAAAATATTGTTTGAATTCGTCGTTCAAGTATAAGTGAAAGTTGCTTTCCAACTAATGTTACCGGAGCTTTTATTTCAAATGATCCAGTCATGAGTATCTATAGTCACCGCAAGAAGACTTTTTTTGGACCTCTGGCAGATGGGCTGTAGTAACTCGACTGTTTATCGCTATTTATCCATATAAAAATTAATTTAATATCTTCAAAAGAACACGTTTTTTTGCCTTACAAGTGTATCTAATCCCATAATTATAGGTAGTTTTTAATTAATTACCTAAGATTTGATCTCAATTGAGGGCTTGGAAACGAAAACGGGACAAAACACGATTTTGCAGAAAAAGTATTCTTCAACGATGATGTATAGCGAATTTTCGAATTTCGCGATTTGATTCGAACTACTATATTCTAAAACGCCTGAGGAGCTTTTAAAATTCCAACACTCTTTGCATTGTTGCCAAATAGAATTTTTCTTGATTATTACGATAAATACTGTTGAAGGCCACGTGCCACAAAACACGTGTTACGATTTGCGCACGACTCGAGACGATCACAAAAATGAGTACTAAAATTTTCTAGAAAACTTCCTTAGGTATTTAAGAATATAGCAGTTCCAATAAAATCGCGAAATTCGATACTTCGGTACACAACTTTTTCATTTGAAAATGTAGGTTTAAAATATCGAAAAAATATTTTAAAATTTGCTATTTGGTTTAGTAACAATCTCTATTATTTCGCTAAGGCTTATAACACTCCTATTATACCCCAAATTTTGTTGTGTATAACTTTCTAAAGAAATATTTGATCTTTTTTTGGGTAACCGTGTTATGTCCCCTTTTGTTTCCTGGCCTTTTATTGAGATCAAATCTTATGTAATTGATTAAAAACTACCTATAACTAAGTATATGATTTTACTCAATGACTTTCGGAGATATCATACACAAGTATTTCGTACACAATACTACAATAGTGTATAAAAAGTCTTTAAAACATAATAACATTTTGCACAAATAAAGTCTACACAGAGAATTTCTGCACACAAATTATTTATCGAAATAAATTGTGCACAGCTAAAATCTACATCAATATGATCTAAGTACACGTGATGTAGATTGTAGTCGTGTAGACTATCTTAATATAGGCTATATATGTGTACATTTTTTCTTCATATTATTTGTGTAGATCTTAGCGGTGCTATAAAAGTCCTGTTTAGAGGATTTTTGTAGACACTATAAACGTGTTCAATATCGCTAGTATCCTTTATTAAAAGTATCCTAATCCGCTTTCTGTATATTTTTTAAATTTAATTATCCCGAGTGCAGCGGCATCGAACAAAGTGGATTAAAAGCTTAAAATGGTTATTAAAATGAAAAATAAATTGACGTTATCAATCAGTCGGATGTGAAATTTATTTCACCAAAGTAGCCGCGCGCGTCGAAACTGCTTTCGTTTTACATTGATTAAAAGAGTCCAACGAGAGAGAACTTTTTTGCCCCGTGTACACTGCTCATTGTCGGATGAGCTTCGAATTAAATACTAATTACATTAACAGCCATCATTGTTAAAATTACAGAGAGCCGTTTCTGAAAAGTTTACAGATTCAGAACATTGTTTCGAGTTGAAAAAGTATACTATATACAATTTTATGTTAATTAAAAAATGTAATTTAGTTCCCGATTACGAGGTGATCCCGGTGTCGCATGGGTTCCACAAGAGAAGCAGGATACATCGAGTAGTGCAGCTTAAGACTTTCAACGTGTCCATGACGCTATACTTGGAACCCACAGACGGCTACTTGGCTGGGGATCAAACTCCGGTGTACACGGCAACGAGCGATGAATTCGGTATCACATACGAGCAGGTTCCTAATGTAAGATAAAGCAGTCTTTAGAAAATTTAGAATGAGATAATTGTTTTGGAATTACTTTTTTTATTTAGGCGATTAAAACTAAGAACACCCAGTTCTTCCAAGATCCAGTCCAACTGGCGTCCCTGCTGATACAGCCCGACAAGGACGGCAAAGCTCTCATCGTAAGTACTGCGTGTATTGATTTTTAAAACAGCTGCGATTTATCCGCGGTTTCATCTTTCATTGCACTTGAGAATCTATATATACATTATACGATCGAAAATGTCCGCGAATAAAACACGAGAATAAAGAGGATTTTTCACTTCCCCCGTTCTACACACACACCGCAGGAGGGAATTATTGACAAGTTCGCTATCCGTCCGCTGCCAGAGCGATTTCGCAGTCAATTTAAAAGAGATAAACGAGCCGCTGCTGCAGCGCCGGATGAATATTTGCAATCCAATCAAACGGTTTACCATTCCAATCTCGAGGATACACACCATCATGTTGTGTTCAAGATACCATCGGCCGCCGAGGGCCAGCCGAAGCAGAGTGAGTGTGTCGCATAATTTTTTTTTCTCTCTCTCTCCCCCCATCGTTGTTGTTATCGGAAAACCTCGTGTGCGTGTGTATATATGCATGCGGGGTGATGGGGTGGTATGTCTCTGTTGTTCGGCGAAAATTGAAAAATGACTTTTCCAGAAAGAGGACGAATGGCGAACAGAGCGACGAACGCAGTGCCCAGGGGGAATAATGTTCCGCAAACGGTGCATCCGCAGATGTTGCTTATAATGGAGTCGGATTTGTTTGGGTGAGTTGTTTTCTTTTTTTGCATTTTATAGGGAGAATAAGATATTGCGGACTCTTTAAATATGAATAAGTGAAACGTCGCTTATAGTGGGTTGAGTAAGTGAAAAAATCGACTTATTCAGCGAATATTCACTAGAAAATTAGTCGATTTACTGACTTCTCACTCATTCATTTTTAGAGAGTACATCAACGATAACTTGATTACAAATCTATCTAGATTATCACTAACATAAAGAACAAAAATACTTTAATTATTGAATTGACTGCGGTTAATCGTATTCGACTTGAACCAATAAATCGATCTTTTCAGTATCTTCAATAATAACATCGACGACACCATCTCTTACATTCTCTCGTTCTGGAACGCTGCTGACTTGAGATACCGCGTGTTCCAAAACCCGAATATTCGTCTGAACATCGCTGGAATTATTTTAGCAAAGGTAAGTCATTCAACGTAAAAAGTAAGCAATCAAGTAAGAAAAGCAAATCAATCATTACATACATAATCATTGGATTTAGGACGCTAGTGTGACTAAATACATCAAGAATAATCACGTAAATGTAACGAAGAAGCTGAACAACAAAATACAGGTTCAAAGGGCTTTAGACGATTACGCCCATTATATGTACACCAATACAACGTACGACCGGGAGAACAACGTTCTGACGTTCACACCGTTGAATCTGGATTATGATTTAACTGTAACGATGACCCCGTAAGTTTCCTAACTCACACTAACACCGAATGAATTTCTGTACTTGATAAATTTTCTTTACAGATTTGACATGTGCGAGTTTAAACCCGACTGCATGCGTAGGGGTAGATATAGATGTCCCGAGGCGAATTTAACATCCGATTGTCAAACGTTAGGTACGTTGAATTAAACGAGTAATGATAACAAATCTACTTGAGATTTATAATTCTTTAGGGTTGGCGTACCACCTGGGAGCATGTGCGTACGACACAAAAGACTACGTCATGGAGGCAGTTGCAATCGTCGAAGACACCGGTGCCTTTGCTGGAATAATTCCTGCGGCCCATGAAGTCGGTCACCTGTGAGTGTAACAATTAGTTGAATGAAATCCCGAATCACGTCGAAATCTTATCGTCTGAACAAATTTTCAGACTGGGAGCATCTCATCAAGAAACCAACCAATCTGGCTGTGCAAAGGGAGACGGATACATAATGTCCTATAAATTAGACGTTTCGCAGAAGAGTTTCGTATGGTCTGAGTGCAGTGTTCTAAGCATTCATGATTTCTTGAAAACGTAAAGTATTGTGCCAAACAAAGCACGAGTTTACATGATATCATAATATCTGATTTTACATACCTTCATGATTACAGAGAATCCAGAGCGCAATGCGTGTTCAACCAGCCCAACATTGACACGAGGGTTGATCGCGTGCTGCCGGGAAAAATCTTCTCCCGTGAGGAGCAGTGTGCTCGACTCACGAATACCGGGATCTGTAACGTACGTATATGCTCAATGTTGTAAATCAAAAGTCGGACATCTGAAGAACAATATTATCTTTTTGTGATAGGGCGTCAGAGAGACGTGGAGATGCGATAAGTTGTTATGCGATTGCACGATTTCCATGTCCCAAGTCCCCGTAGCCGAGGGTACAGAATGTGGAGACGGAAAGGTAAGGATGATATACGATTTTATTAGGCTTGCAGTGAATTAATTGTACTATAATGCATATTTTATTCGACGCAGCACTGCATAAACGCCATGTGCGTGGACGTGGAAGAGACAAATGTAGAATTAGAAGTTGGTACTGCGACGCCAATGACGACAACTGTACAGGGAAAGTATGTGGAAGTGAATATTGAACCGATACCGGGATTGAAATAAATTTTGCTGTGGGGTTGGGATTCATCGTCAAAAGTATTAATGTATTTAAATTATTATTTATTTTTTGTGTAAAAAGTATTTGGGGAGAATATTGTATGATTTAAAATAAAATACTGTACATATACATTATAAATACATAAAGAACTATTATGAATCCCTTATTAATTACAAATAAAGCCCAAAGATGTATATATGGCAATCAAGGATAAAGAGGTGAAGAGTTAAGACGAGAGCTCTAATAAACTTTTTTATTTTCGCTCGGCAAATATTATGACTCGGCTTATATATATTGACGTTTATCCAATATGAAATTGCCAAAAATTGGTTTAACCGAATGGCCTTTATTTTCCGAGAAGCGCACGGCATATTTGTTTATCTGAATAAATCCGCTGATAAATCCTCATAAATTTGATTGATTTATCCCACTTCAAAGCACATTTAAACACGCGAGCGCTCCCCGTCCGCATTTACCGTCAAAATGAATACGTTTATTTTAAAATTTTCGCAGATTCCCTTTACAACAAACTTCAAAAAGAAAAAAATAATAATACCAAGAATTTAAAATACACTATTCCCAAGCGAATTGAATCCCTGTGTTCATTATCGTCAATAAAAATTCGACAACTCCACATCGCCGCGTGGCATCATCAACCGCCTTAATAAGAATCAAAGCCTGCACGCACTTTCTCGAGAGGGAAATTTTTAAGGGCCCACATCCCTTAATCCTCGTGCCGAGCACTTGGCCGCACGTGGCGCAACAGCGCAGCTTGCCGTTATACCAGCGCTCGCGGCCTAATCCTCGCGCTCTGTACACTTGATTTGCATTCAGATGAGAGGGCGCACCGCGCGCGGAAAAGTTTTACAGTTCTTCGCGTCTAATTGGCCGATTTCCGGGGAGAAAGAGAGAGATTTAATAACGCCCAGGGATTTATCCGAAGGTGTAACGGGCGAGAGTGGCGTGTGCGGATTAAAAATACTCACGGGGGGAAAATCGAGAGTGAGTGGTTTCGAGTTGAATGGGGAACGCCGACAGAAGTGTTTTTAGCTTTTTGGTAGCGAAAACAAAATAGAATAGATAGAGTGGTTGCAACAATTCAAAAATTGTGTGTCAATTCTGTGATACAACGCGTTACATCATTTATATTCGGGAAAACGAAATCACTCCCCACTCGCGCACAGAATTCCACCAATCAAGTGCGACGTGCTCCTCCCCACCACATTACAGCCGTCGTCAAGCCCTCGCAATTACACGCGCCGTGTGAGCACGGTGAAAAATTCATGAAAAACATAGAAAAAAAGAAGAAGAAGAAGAAACTGCGCGGGAAATCCCCGTAGTCCAAATCAAATTGAGCGATACATTTTCCGCGCGTTTCATCGCCTGCGCGGCTGCTGCTCTCGCTCTCTCTCTCTCCTCCCTTTCTAATCGCTCCATTTTTGCGCGGCCCCGCGTCTCGTTCGCATAAATTTGCATAAAAACCGCGCCCGGGATCTCCGCTGAAAGTTCGCTCTTGATCTCTTTCTCTTTTCTTTCTACCTCGTCCCTTCTTTTTCTACTCCCCCTTCATTTTTGTTGGTTTACTCTCTCCCCAGCGCCTCTTTTTTCTCTCCTGTCGTTCCTCTCTCCCTCTCTTTCTCATTCATTCTTTCGTTTTTCCCGCTTTTTGCTCTTTCTTCTTTCCGCTTCTCCTCTCTTCTCCGTCCCCCTCTTTTCTCTCTACTCTATTTGTCGTTTCTCCCTACCCATTACACACATACACGCGCGCGTACTTTTTCCCTCGCCTCCAATCCATCTATACGAATCTGTATTTCTATATTCTTACATATTTCATATAATCGAAAGAAAGAGTCACGGAAAAAAGACGCGCGCAAGGGTAGAAAATTCGAAATCCCCGAAGAATCCCGCGAAATTTTCACCGGCAGACGAGTACGAAACTGCGCGTTTGCCTTCCTTTGCCCTATACGCGTACGCTCTTTGTACTCTCTCGTATACTCGGTCCCTGCGGATTTGAATTTTCATGAATTTCGGCGCATAATTGCAGGATTGTACTTTTCGTCGTTCAGCACTCGCCCCCCAGCCTCTTTTTACGCCTTGGAAGGGCTACGATTTTTTGAATATATACAACTGCATTTTAAGTGTATGAAAAAGTCTATGCCAGAGATACAGAAAATCACTGTTCCCCCCATGTTAATTAAACAGACTTGCGATACAACAATGAGCTCGGACAATCGCATAATCCTACTAGGGATTATCGTCGCCTTTTTGGCCGGCGTTCAAAACCCCGGGCCATGATTAGGATGATTAGATCACATACGCGTACATGTTTGGCATCAACACGTCACGCGATATTTGCCCTACGGTGTCCGATATGTTTGCAGTTACCGCGGGCATCCCGTTACCGAGTACAATAGAATTTACCAATACTATAGTTCACCTACGCGCAGTTAAAACACCGTCAGGATTATCAATTCTTCATTCATTATTTTTGTTATTTATCTGAGAATCCTCGTCTAACTCAAAATCCTTTCTTTCTGTTACAGGTGAGTGTCTAACGATCCTCGATCAATTTATACGTTAACCTGCGAATCATAGTAAGTTTACATACAATATTCTACCATCAAACCAAGCGAATCCTTGCACCAGTCCATCAAACATTACGCGGCGACAAAACGACTCTCGAAAGCTCGTTTTCTCTCCGGCCGAGAAAAAGACGCCGTCGCCTCGCTGAATTTTCGACTGTCTCTCGGTGTGGCGTCCGGCGTCGGCTGTCTCGTTACTCTCCCCGGGCTCCGAGAGGCGGGGAAAAAAAACTCTGCGGTTCGATGCCGCCGTCGCGCTTCGGTTGAATAATTTACGACGTCGCCTGCTGCTGCTGCTGCTGTGGTCTTCTTCCCTTTGCGATAGGAAACCTGTGCTTTTCGCTCGGTGAGGTCTCTCTCTTTTTTTATGTCCCGCCTGTTTGTTTGTCCGGATGGACTGTCAGGTAATGATTGTTTATTTGCTAATTGGACAAAGATGCTTGGATTTTTTCGTATAATAGAATTTATTTAAGAACGATAAATTAAAGGTACAAGCCTCTCGATCATCTTTCCACCATCACCAATATATCTTTAACCACCAGAGACTCTTCTAAAAAGATACGTCGATATTCTTTATCGAAAAAGTGTCACTTTAGACCCTCAATTATCCCTTAAAAATAGAGCCCCAAGTCCACGAGGCATTAATTAATCGGTAAACATAACTTACCTCTCCTCGGCGTCATAAAAATCCGACATACACGTCGAGATCGCAATGATCATCGATGCGGGGAGAAAGGAAAACACCGATAAAGCAGCGCAGCAGCTCGCAGCCAATCAATCAATCTCCGCTCCTCCCGTTCATTATCTCCGTCTCCTCGTTTCTCCCTCGTTCTTCCCGTTCCCCCACATTCTTTTTTTTTCGCACGCAGACTAATTGCGAGAACCGCGACAAAAACGGCGACTGACACTGCGGCACGCAAATGAGAAGAACTGTGCGATTGCCCGTGTGGAATATAAGTTACGGCGAAAATTTCTCCCAAAAAGGCAGCTATAATAATATTCTCGAAAAATTCGACCGCAAATCCTCCTCCCGCATGGCTGGTAGAACCTCTTCCGCCTTATCTCTGGGCCATTCTAGCCGTCGGAATACCTGTACACGTGCCCGCAGCGCGCAACTACCGGATTAACGCATTACGGAAGTTCCTCCGGCCAACTCCGTCGTCGTCGCTGTGTGCTGCTATACTCCTCCTCGAGATTCCGGTCGCGCGGCGCCAACTATCTTCTCTCTCTCTCTCCCCGCAGCAGCCGCGGTTGGCGAGGTAGAGAACCAATGGCTCGCGTACTGCACTGAGAGAGTTTGAACTGGGCCGAGTTCCTGCGCCGGACGGTTTCTTTGATTCGAGGATGCTGAGGGATGTAGGTCGGCAGTGGTAGTGGTGTAGCGTCTTGGGATTGTTTTGGGAGGCTTTGGCGGTTCTCTGGTGTATATCGCCACTGAGGAGAAGGAAAAGTTAGGGAGCAATTGTTGTGGCGATTAAGGCGTTTAGAAATTCGCGAATTAGGGTATACCTCCGATCCCCCGAATAATAAAAAAAGGAAAACGTCCGCGCCACCTGTTGATGGCCGCAAGCCTCTAGCTGGCAAGTAGTACCACTGCGCGGGGAAATATCGTTATAAGATTCGCAAACAGCTCTCGCTTGTGCTGTAGGTTCGGGCTTAAGGGATAATACGCGCGGGCGAATTCCGAGTTCGACTTTGCGAGATTTACCGTAAGGGAGGAGGGGGAGAAGCATATGTGTATGTGTGTGATATCTACGTATATATATACGCGCGCAAACACGTGTTCGTCACGTGTTGTGTGTGCTGACAATCGACTGCCGCAGGGGCGCGGGATTAGGGGTAACACGACGCGATGCAGAGGTTTAGCGATAAAGTCGTGAGGTACGGGGGTAAGTGCGCGGGTGGGATAAAAATTTACGTTGGCATCTATGTGTGTGGGGATTATGGGTAAAGGGTGATTGATGGATGAGAGAATTTTTCATTGAATTTTTCGAGAAAATTCACGTGGGGATGGTGGTAATGAGCGGTGATATGTGGTCTGCGATAACGAAGGTAAGCTTGTTCAATGTTGTCTTTGGGCAAATATATTAGGTAAACGGTGAATGTAGAGGAGAGCTTTTTGGATGTATAATAATAAGGAGCAAACGTCAGTTATACCTGTCGGAACTTGATAAATGCAGCAAAACTGTCAGGCTCTCGCTTCCATTTTTCATGAAATTCGATAAATTCATGGTACAATTTTGCCCAGTTATTACGGGTTTACGGAAGTTACAAAATAACGCACGTATGTATGTAAATCGACAATTGATTTTCGATACTCGCGCGTGCGTTCTATGTAAAATCCTGGGTTTCAAACGTGGCTTTTATATAAAGGTTCAAAGAGTTGGATATTTCGAAATTATGTAGTATTTTGTAAAAATATCAAATGCTTCGTGTAAACGTCAATCACCGATGATCAAAATATATATATATATATAAAATTTCAAAGGATTGAAAATACCGGCGTATCTGACTTTTGTGTTTATAAACGTATCAATCCGATGTAGCGGATACAATTTTGTTTTCATTTATTACAGAAATAAATCATATGTATATATAAATATTTATTTTTTTATCTTACTCGATAATATCAATTACTTTAGTTAAATTTAACAAGATATCGTGAATCAAATTCCCAACTGTAATCCCCAAATTAAATTAACCACTAAAAATTCCAAAATCAATACTTGGCTAAGTTTGTTGTTCTACTTGCACATAAACATTGTCTACGACCATCCATTTAAAAAACCGACAACCGCGCTATGCTTCCAAAGCCAAAATCAATACTCAAAATCCCAAAACCCTTTTCCCACCTCATCCCTCCAAAACCCCTACGCTTGCCAATTTCCAACAACAAAATCAATACTCAAAATCCCCACCCCTTTTCCCTCCAAAACCGGAAAATCCCTACCTCTCTACGCGCGCTAAGACAATGTCCTGTTCCCGCGGACTGCATAAAACAGAGCGCGTCGGAATCCCAACGGAGTAGGACGCTCGCGCTCGCTGCTAAAGCGCCACATCCGAGACGGAAGTCAAACAGCCGCGGCCACGGGAATTCCCGGAATAAGGCGCGTATATGCAGAGGTAGAGAAGGACGTACACGCTGTGTGTTTTCGTGTCTTTCCAGCTGCGGATCTGTTTGAAGTCGAGGTAATTATTGATTCGTCGCCGACTAGCGCTGGGTAAACAGAGGTAGGTATATACCGATGGGAACGTGATGTCTCTGTGTGTGGAGGGATATGGTTACATATTTTGTTGCTCTCGAGGGTTTTTTTACTTCAATGAATTATAGAATTATTAGAAGTTTGTGCGATTGTCGGATTAATAATGCCGGGGAGAGTTCGAGTTCTGATTAAGTTAGAAATGACGTTCCGGCGGTGAGGGAAACTTTTCTAATCAGAGAGGAGAGGTGGATTTCTGGTCTAAATATAATGAAATGATTTTCAGGGTGGGATTTGGGCATGACACTTGTAATAATGAACATCGATATTATTGTAATTGTTGAATTGGATTGCAACAGCTTTGCATTTGACAAATAAAATCAGGTAAAATAATTACCATAGACAATCAATTTCGTAATTAATCAAGGTGTATCAACTTTTTGGTTAATATATAACTATTTGAATTGACATACCGAATAGCAAGAATATTACGTATACATAATATTCTCTGCTGTTAGGTATGTAAATTGAAATTCCAACTGTCAATTTATCTTACATTTGTAAATTATCTTTCGGACTATTTTCGTTTAATTCCCTAAGTAACCAGGACTTAAGAAATTAATTAAATAGGTACTTTGTCCAATCCATTATTACCCAAATAAGTCATTATATTGAAAACCATCCCTCTTATATCTCTATACACATCAAAACAACGCCATTCCCCGCTTACACTCCGAAAATCACTAACTCCGTCAACCACATACCCACACATCCTCAAAAATTCATGACCACGAAACACCGAACTTCGCGGCCGAGACGCCGACGACGGGGGATTGAGCCTCTCTCTCTCTCAGCACTCGGAATCGCATTAGCACGGGCAGCGCGGGCAATTAGCACGACGACGAGTCTCGGTTCGTTTCTTTTTTTTCTGCTGGGGGACGGGGAAGTGCTTGGGATTCATGGGGCAGCCTGATTTGTTGGGCGGTTGAAAGTCCTTGGTAAGACATGTGTGTAAAAATAAATGTACAAGGTTTTTGTTTAATTATAATAACAATAATAAACATTTGTATTATAGGTACACGTCGTAGAACTTTCCTGTACTCGGTAATAATGAAATGTCCATTATGTTTATACTTGATAAAGTTCACGTTCGGTTTTTCAAAAAGCATTTTAAATTTCAATCGCCAGCCATCACGAAAGCGCGCGGGCTTGCCCGTAGAAATTTGAAATTTCAGCTTTTAGTATATAATTAAAAAGCTCAAAGAAGATACGTTCACTTTGATGAATTTCCCGAGAACTTAGTTTTCCCGTAACCGTTTATGAAGCAGCAGCTAGCTTTTCTACCCCCGCGTGCTCCCTGCTCTGTTTCCTGTCGTGTATTATACAGTTTTTCTTCTTTTAATTCAATATCGACTTCTCCGTAACTCCATTACCTCATTATACAGAAAAATTATCACAAAAAAGAAAGAAAAATTAACTGTTTTCTTTGATAAGATCCAATTACGCGTAATCTCGGTCGCCTTGAACGATACACCCATTACATGGTATTATATATACGTTAATCCATCCAACTCCTCGACACATTCGCACTTGGACTTTGTCCCACTCCTAATGGTAAAATCGCATCTCACACACATACGCACACGCGCAGTGCCTGTTTTTCAGCGCAGCACACACAGTACGTCTCTCCGTTTGTCCGGGGCTCACGCGCGTCGACACACGGATAATCCGTTTAGACTAACTTCCGCCGAGGAGCGGAGAGAGGAAGTGAGAAAAGCGGGAGAGACAGAGTCGGAAACAAACGGCCGGCTTTGCGCGAGCTATATGACACGGCGAGCCGCCCGTTTAAGTATGTATATAATATGTACCGTGAGAGCGAGTTTTTTCGCGATTCAAAAGATACATTACACGTATAAATACACATTCATTACAACCACATACGATTATACCAGCACATTTGCCTACCTCTCTCAATCCCCCGCACATCAGTCAACTACACGCAAACTATACGCATACACTCGACATTGTCGTTTCATTATTAAACTCTATCCGGGCTTCCTCTCGCGCTCGCGCTTGTACTCAATAAGCGTTGTATTTATAATCACTGTGTATTACCGCATGAACTCTAAGAACATGATACAGCCTAAGAGCTTAAATGGCGTCTCGCGTTTCTCTCTCCTCTCCTCTCTGTGCCGGCGCGTAATTCCATTAGCGAAGTTCCGAAACTTGCGCCTGCCTGCACCTCCTACGTATACCCAGCCGCGCCATTGTAAGTGTGCTAATCCTGCCGGGCCCGAGCTATAAAGTGTTCGCCTTCCCGCTGCTGTGTAGTAGAGGTGGGGAGGAATTCGTTTTATTTTCTCGGAGGTGCAATATGCTGAGGTTTTTTTTGGGGAGGGGGTGTATAGGTGGAAGTAATTTTGTACATTTTGGGTACGTTTTGTATTGTATAGGTGAACACTGTAGTGTTGTAATCATAGGGAAACGTGTGCTGAGAAGAGTATAGCTCGATTTATTGTACCGTATTTTTGTTATTTGACGTTATACATTCTGTGTATCCTGTGAAAACTTGTAGGATGAATGTTTTTACTTTCAAGAGGCATATATTCCGTTTGAATGGTAGCAACTAAACAATGCCAACCAATTCGGACGTATTTTTGTTTTTCGACGTTATACATTCTATATTCTATGAAAACTTGGGGGATGAATGTTTTTACTTTCAAGAGTTACATATTCCATTTGAAAGGTAACGACCAATTTTTCTAAACAAAACATACAGTAGTAAATTGAAAACCGAGAAGAAGTTCACAATATACAATCGAACGGTTCCAGCGGCAGCTTCTCCCGTCGACTTATACACATCGACCTATAGGACTCGAACTATTCGCGCCGGAGAAATCTCGTAAATTCGGATAATAGTCCTTGCGCAAACACGAATATCGGATTCATGACGTACGCCGGGACGTCGTCGTCGTCGGGTACCAAAGTACGGTAGGCGGATCTATATAGATATATAGCAAGCTTGCGAAATTTTCAGGACGGCCCAGGCGTATATGCATTCATGGCTTATATTTTATGCAGATCTTTTGTACTCCGCTGCCAGCTGCCGAACTATGCGCGGATGGAAATGTTATGGAATAAGCGGGCCGCGCGTGAGTAATGTATATCCTCGTGTTTTGGAAAAATTCAGTTTGATTTCCGATTAGTTTTCGCGGATTTTGTTTGGGAATATGTCGAGTATATAATAGTTACGTATGTATAAGGTGTATATAAGTCTGAAACAGCTCTATTATGCGCGCGTTATCTTCGATATTACCACGTCAGTTGTACACCCACCAAGTTTTAACAAGTTTTATGTGTATTCTAGTCTGAAATATCCAAGTTAATTAATGCTCGAAATTGTAAACCGCAAACTAATGTTAGTATTATCGGGTGCTCGCCAAAGTTATCTCGTGAGGGTAAACAATGACTACAGCCTAATTTTCATTCCTGGGGTTAGGGGGGCGAGAGAATAAGATGTAATGAGTTTGATGTGAGGTGTTTGTTTTATAACTAACTTGGTTGTGAAAAATATATTGGAAAAATTCTTTGTTTGGATGAGAATAATGTAGAGATTGAACAAAGTAAAGCGAAATGTGGATAGAGTATAATTTTAGATAGATCGTTTGTAAAGAAACGAATCTGTAATTGATTCACAGATCAATAATTACAAATACACAAATAATGCAGCGAGAGAATAAACACATTCGCCGTTTGATGCGCATTTATTGATGCTCGCCCCACATAGCACACTTTTCTCTTTTGTATTTTATTCACATACAATTACTATTGTCACCCATTTGCTTTCACATTCCTTCAATTATCAATCTCGGTAATTGGATGAAGGGTATATTCTACCCAAAATAATACTTTTAGTACATAAATGAGTTCGGAACGATAATAGTCCGATTGAAATTTCTATCCGACAAAAATAACCGCTAAGTAGCCAATTAACCAATACATTAAGTAAAGTATCTCTCCATCAATTAAAAGTGACATTCAATTTTGACGATTCATCCTAAAAAATTCGAACAACAACGAACTTCACTTACGAATCCATATCCACATATAAACATTCCCCACCATCACCTCCTCGTTCACCTCCTTCACCGGCGAATATTCCGAACCGCACCTATCCCCTCTAACCTCCTCAAATTTCCAACGCGTGTAGCCAGTAGTCCCGAAAATCTCATTCCAACGCGCCTGCATATCGCATATCGCTATATAGAGCTCTCTTTCCTACTCCACCACACAACGCTATGGGGCTACGGGAATCCGCGACGCGCGCTAAACGAACCGGACTGCCAGCGATTTCCGGACCGCCAGCGGGGGTGACGATTTTCGAGCTCGGCGTGGAATTCGGCACTGTTCGGGTACATATGTGCCTGGACGTGTGTGTGTCGGAAGTACGCGGATGACGCGCTGTCGGGGGTGACAATGCGCGCGGTTTCGCGGGGCGTGTTTGTTTTGGGATGAGGGGAGTGGAGTTTGTTGAGGTAGTGGTTGGAAGGATGGTCGATTTTTAGGATTGTAATGTAACTTCAATGATTTCTGTAATGCTGAATTAGAGTTCAAAATGTTTCGTGCACTTGACCAATGCGAACCACACATCACGTACGCAGCATTTTTATTTCCCCAATTCGTCACTACCCCCAGCGACAACAAACACATGTTTCCTCTTCCTCTTCCGCTTCCCCCCCTTCCATCCGCATTGTCCTTTCTCTCTCTCTCTCTCTCGACGACCATTCCACTTCCGCGGCACACAAAAGCCAGCCGCATATACGAGCAATCGGCTAATATCTCAGGCCCAGATATTCTCGCGTGCACTGTTGGCCTCGCGCCCAATTTTTCCCCTCACCCTCGTCCCTTTGCAACGCACACCTTATAGCAGGTAAGTGCCGGAGAGAGGAAGTTTAGATCCTCTCTTGCTCGTAATCTTGACCCCGCAAAGTTGGATAGGGGGGGATGTTATTATGCGAAATAGCACTTGCAATAAGCGTCTTTTGTTACTTCGTGCTTGAGGATAGGAGGAGGAGATCCCGGGGTGCCAAGGAGAGAGCGTAATCAAAGTACGCCGGTAAGCTGCGGGATGGAGCAAGCTAGCAGGAGTTTGCGGACAAAGTGGATCAGACGCGCTCGTTTCTTCGGATCGTTATAGAGAGGGGGTAAAGTGTGCTTTAGTTTTCTTTTTTCATGAATATGTCCTATTGACAGTGGAAAGGGCAAGTATGTATTCCTGACAATCTGGTAATACGATTAGTGTTATATAGTTAAACAATTCGATGATCCCATTGATTTATAAGCATCGCCTATACATAGTTTCATGCGAACCGGCTGAAGTGTACAACGCAGATTAAACTGACAATTAATAAGTTAAGTAAGTTATTGTTGGAATTATATATAATAAGCCGATCAACTGGAGGTATTATATATCAATTTAAAAACCATTCGGCAACGATCGATATATCTATAGCCATACCCAGAAAGAGCAGCTCGTAGAACGTACTAAATTCATACCACACCGGTCCCTCACCTCTTGACAAAATTATGCGCCACTCAGCATTCATCCGAACTACTACCCCTCTTAACGTCCTTCTTCCTTATCCATTTATTCATTCGCTGGCTCGTGGCGGCTCGCTCCTTGGCAGCATCGGAATTTCCGCCGGCTGTGTTTTTATATACCTTTTTTTTCCACTCTGTGATGGCGATGAATTGAAGCAGCCGCGACACGAGGGACACGCGCGCCGGTTTACAACCCTTTGGCCTGCGTGCGGTATTTTCGGTTGTAATGGGCGCTTAGGGAGTTGGCTCTCGTGCCTCGTGTAGGGAGGGGAATGTGTATATGGGTGTGGGGTGACGGAGGTTATATTATGATTTAAGCGATGGGAATTTTCAATTTTTGAGGGGGCAGTATAAGTCGAATTTTTTCGATTGGAATGGTATTAGTTGTGAATAATGAATGAACTTTTTCGTACCAATCTTGTTGTTTTGTTAATCTCTAGGTCAAATAAGTTATTATTTGACATTATAAACAACAGAGATTAACCTTTTTTCTGCGAAACCAACCCTCAGATTCATCCCTTAATCCAGGCTTCCAAAACAATGCCACCAACCATCCCAACACTCGAATTAAATCAAATCTCCTCTCGGATGCAACCACACTTCAAGCATCATCAAGCCACGTTATATTATTATCAATAAAACTCGCGTCCGCTAGACACATCAACCTCATAGCCGACAATTATTCACGATTTATCACATCTGCATAACGTACACGTAGGTATATATAGGTCTGTTCCACGAAAACAGGCAACCAGCTACTTTCGCCGACAGCGAAATCCCGACATTTGACGCGCGTTTAGACCGCGCCGCGCACAAAAGGTCAGCGGCAGCCGCGAATCTCGCTGCTATACATACTCAGTGAGCGTGTGGAAATTCGCGGTTTACGTGGTGTGCGGCTATAGGTAAATGATTCGATTGGTTTTCATCTGTTATTAGTATGTGTTTCTGAATTTTAACAGTCAGGAATCAGGCGTAATTCTCAAACAATAATAAGTATATCATATATTCTGTATTTTCTACTTGTATACTTAATCGCTTTCGCGACAGCCACCCGCTGGCCGAGAATAATGCGCTCGGGGGAGAAGAATCGCAGGCCGCGGGCTCTCCTATATCGCACTCGGCGCACGCTCCGAATTAGCTGCGCCCACTGTGTGTCTGCATCAGTGCTGACAACGCGACCGCGCGCGCTTGTGAAACAAAAATTATATACCCAGACACATTGGCCACTTATTATTCATTTCAACAATAGTATACACGATCAGTTGGAAAAAATGTACACCTAATTGGCACCGCAGACAGTGCTCATAAATATTCCATCTCCGAATTATAATTAAAACGCTCTAGCGATCGATATACCCGCCGAGACAGACAAAAAGAATGCGACCCTATAATTATTAACCTGCGCCACTGTACATCAATACACCCCCGCCTCCGCACTTATTCAATCTCATGTACAAGCCACTACCTTTAAACGTCCGGGGCGCAACTTGGCCGACCCTATCCTAGGATACCGCAGGCCTGCGGTCTTTGGGTAACCAAGCGGCGCGGGGGAGGAGGAAGACACGCACCGGCCGTGGATAATGATCCCCTCCCCTGTACCTCTACCAGCAAAACAATCCGCGCCTAACGAAGCGTCGCGGAAAACGCGGTAATTGGCCGACAGCAGCGCTCTGTATATAAATTGATTTCCGGGGGGACACGACGAGAGTCGCTTTTATATAGAGAAGAGGGAAAGACAGGTTATTCGATTTTCGAGAGAACCTAGGTGGATGCTTCTTTTTGTCTGTGTGTTGTAGTGCGGATGCTTTATGATTTTGCGTTTAAATTTAGTGTGTCGGAGAGTATACACGGTGACCTGGCTGGATTGTTAATGCAGGCGTCGACTACGCGCCCAAAGTGCACGTGTTACATCCGCTCTAATAATACACTCAGCAACGCTTACATATCGTCACCATTTCGTGCACCATCCACGTCTGAATTTTATTTATACATTTTATACACACGGTAGCCGCCCACATCTCCTTCTTTATCATCTCTGAGACTCCCTCTACGTTTTTACCACCCCGCACTACAGCCATTCTACTTCCTGCCTGCGTCAAGCTCCAGCCTCTGCACTGTAGTAGCTGGGCTAAAAGCGAGGCAGGCCGCGTGGTGTCTTGTCGGCATTAAATATTTGGCGTCCGGTGTCCGCCTCCGGGGACACGCGCCCGTCCACTCGCTCGCTCGGCCCCCGGATTAGCGCTCTCGGCTCCGCACACGTGTTCGCAATTAGGCGCCAGGCGACGACCGCCTGCGGCTGAATTTTTCATCGGTAGTGGTGCTGGTGGTTGACACGTTGAGGTGTACTAGGGGGGTGACGAAAGATGGTGATGCGTGGAGAGGAAGAGGCGAGGATATGGTAGGGTTTGAAAGAGTTGGTAAATTGATGTCCAAGTCTAAACGATGAGGGATGCAGATTCCGAAACTATGTATCGATGATTGCATTAGGTTAAATTAAAGAAGGGACAGAGAATACAGCGCTGCTCTATTTATACTTTGTCGATATATGTGTATGTATATCAGTAGGTCGAAAGCGACCCAATGAGCTTAAATGAATTAAAATGGAGATTTACGACATTGATGGCCACAATACACGCCAAAAAGCCAAGGCAGAATATACACCCCCACACGCTTATATCTTTAAAAACAGCCCATATACGATCGAGTCGTATCAATAACACCGCAGGGAAACAGGGATCGCAATAAGAGCTGCCATCATTAATTCCCGCATGCATCCCCGGTACTTCCTCTCGCGTACCCACGCGACTTGTGGGGCGGATTCCGAGGTGGAAAATTAATTAGGATTAATTGGCGCGTCTCGAGGAATTTCGAAGGGAGAGAGAACCAGCAGTGGGAAGGTGGTTTATAATTTTCCCCCGACGCTAGCTCGGTCGAGTCGAAGATTGGAGGAAGAAAGGGGGTACGCTGTGGCGCCGATTGGGATGCTGATGAAAATCGAGGGGACGTTGAGAGATTAGAAATGAGAAAAACGATTCGGTGTGTAGCTGATTTTCTTGGGTATGTAAGGTGTTGTCTTACTGTGGAAAGTGTAGCATAAATTTAGCTGGGTTATTGAATCGAGCTGCTTTGCAAAGCAATGAATTAAAGTCGAGAGGTAGAATTAATTGTGGGTACAAAGCAAGGGGGTATTAATTTTTAAATGATATTGTTTTAGTTGATAAGAAAAGAGGGATATTGAGCGGTGGTAGCGATATTTCATTTAAAATGTAATTAATAACCCGTATTATCCGCTCCAGTGTTCGTAGAGTAGTAATTTTACCGTATCGTAATTTGAAGTGACTCCTGGCCAATTTATGAAAGAGTTTGTTAAAGCGCGGAATTAAAGTAATTACAATAATTTTAATAGATTAACCACGCTATAATCAACCCTTCCATCTTTTACAAACAATTTTTTCCAAGCATCCCAATAACCCACACACCCGTACCTTTTCAATAAAACCAAAGTGTGTGAAAATCAACCCCCGACACCTTCCTCCACTCCTTACACCATAAACAAGGGGTGGCCTAGAGGTCTCACCCCTTCTGCTAGCAGATAAGCGGAATTCCATGTCCGGGGATTAGCCGCTCGAAATAATGCGTGGGCGTTTTGCGAGTCGCCAGCGCGGCTTTGCATAACTTCTGAGCCCTTATCGAGCAGCTAATTGGCTTTTAAATTCGCCAGCGGGACGCCTGCAGCTCTCTTCTTTCCCGTGGCCACACGTGGGCACGTTAAAGACGCCGGGTTTAATTGGGTTAAAAGTGCTGCGCGAGTGGAGGACCGTAATGTGTATGGGGAGGAAGAGCGTTGTGATGAGGATTTTGGAGTTAGAGAGGTAGGAGTCAGGCTTTTTTCTCAGTTGAGGAGGACTTTTGATTGTCTGTAGAGTTGAGTCAAATTTATTTTTTTACTGTTACTTATTGGAGTAATGTTTACTACTTGATATTTATTCTCGAATCGTAAATTTTCCACCAATTTAGTATTATTGTTGGGATGTTATACATTTATGGTATTGTAATTTAACAGATTGAGAGCTGATAAACCGATTAAGTAAAGAATCCAATGGTTTTCAATATTATTTTAAAAATAAAAAAAATCGTACAGTACGACCTTATGCAACTAATCTTCATCTTATTCATTTTTCAAAGATTTTAACTACCTTCATAATCTTCAACATCACCTCACACGACCATTCAATTTATAATTCAACCACCGCGACGCTAGTCACCATACAATCTCCCTTCAAATAAATAAAAACAACAACCAACCTTTCCTCTAAAACCCAGCCTCGTAGTCATACCGAACGCTAATCCCAAATTTCCCGACCACTATATGCCTTCCCTGTCCTTTTTCCCCCCTATTTATTTACCTCTTCAGCACCGCTGAATA
Source organism: Torymus auratus (assembly GCA_900474315.1). Lineage (NCBI taxonomy): Eukaryota > Metazoa > Arthropoda > Insecta > Hymenoptera > Torymidae > Torymus > Torymus auratus. The sequence goes on along the minus strand of UXGD01001275.1, from coordinate 16,342 downwards.
GTCCAACCTCTCCCGTTCTCTCTCGGCGACCTCGCGCGCTGCACGCGCGTTCTAATTTGTAATCCGCTACTTTCCGTCGGATTAGCGTTGATTGCTGACGCGATAACTTCGGATGAGTAATCGGGAAATTATTGCGCGGCTAAGCGCTCACCGTGTGTTTTGTTTTATCGTACTTATGCGCGCGCTCGCTCGCGCTCCCCGGGGAAAATTTATTGCGCTCATTAGTCGCGCGTATGTGTGTGGGAGGGGCTTAAATCGTAATTTGTTGCAATTGAAAACGTTTAAGAGTGCGCATAAGGGTATAGCCCGGTATTATCCGATTGTTAAGGGGTTCGGTGTACGCGTATGTGCCGTATAATCGTTTTTTTACGATATTTTTTTTGTGTACTATGCTTATCTGGGTAACGGGAAAGTAAGGAGGATTCTCGTGACAAAATTACGTACAATTAAAAACTTTTTGATCAGGGGTAACAATAATATTATAGGGAATTATAAATACCCGTAATTATTCACTTTGGGGCGCGTGTGTATATATAATCGAACTTGTTGAGCAGCTGCGTTTTATGAATAAACGCTTACTCTATCATTTTCATTGTTCTATTTGAGCTAATAAGCGGATACGTGTCGATAATTGAAATAGCGCTTGATTATCAGCTAATAAATACCGCTTCGACGCATAGCATACATATCTCTCGATTAATGTCTGACCGAACTCTCTGTATGTCGGTTCAAATTATAGCCCCTCATCACGGTTATTTCGAAGTTTAATGCTATAAATGTTTAAAACTATAAAATGTTCACTTATATCTTCATTAACAACTACCTTTGTCTCTGTTATTACCAGGTTATCTCGGGGCCAATCGTCAAACTGGTCAGACGAGCCTGGCAACTCGGGCAGCGTGCCGCGGACAGTACGTCAAGCGGAGGCGACAGCGACAGGCACGACAACGACGACAACGACGGCGGCGGCAAGTTCGTCGTGTACTAAGGGTCTGAGGATCGGCGTCTACGGCTGGCGCAAACGGTGCCTCTACTTCCTCGTGCTCGGCCTCACAGTCATCGTCATCCTCAACCTCGCCCTCACACTCTGGCTCCTCAGGGTCATGCAGTTCAGCTTTGTAAGTGTTTTTTGTTTGGAGAGTGTAAAACTAAACGATACCATATAAATTTAACGACATAGAACTAATCCTCGTGCCAATTCTTCGCCCAATAATAATACACATCCCGCGTAAAACTTTCGCGCGTCTCCTACCAACAAACTCGAACAATGCTCACCTAGCGCGCACTCGATTACCCCGTGGCGGTGGAGGAGGTGGGGAGCAAAAACAGCCCCGGGTAACTTTTCGACAGCTATTAAGGCGGACTTCTGTCTTGCGGCTTAAAATTAGTTTCGCTAGCGGCACGCGCGCGAGGGAGGAGAAAGGGAAAGCGTGCGCGCGAGGCCGGTTAATATGATTCCCCGCGCGTATAATTGCCGTGGTGGAGAAGGAGAGAAGGAGGAGACTTGGTGGGGAAAGTCGGAAGAATGTGTGAAGGGTAGAAATGGTTTTCTTTTTCTTTTTTTTTGTTGAAGATGTGGGAAGTCGGTGGGACAATTATTGCGTTCAGGGTTGGGAGTGGATTAAGGTGACGGGAGGAAACTATTGTAATGATTGGTACGGAACAATGGGGATGAAGTGTAATTTTTTTGTAAAAATTAGTATATACTGTATGTGGCAACTTGAAAAGTTACCAGACTTTCTGATGACAATTTTTGGTAAAAAATATATACTTTTCGTAAAATTTGATGTAAAGTCTGATAACTTTCTGTGTGTTCACGTCTGTTGCCGCTTTATGAATCAGTATAGTAATTTTTAGATTGTAGTTGGAGCAAGGAACAAAATATTATTAATACCATGATGTATTCTGATCTCTAAAAAGACATATATGTTCACTTCAATTTCTTTCTATCCAAACATAAATATATATATTCATAAAAGTAACATTTTCCATGCTTTCATAAAATTAGAAGCTTACCGAGATCCACATATAATCTGCCTCATAGCAGGATAAGCACCATGAATGGATTGAACGTTCGTATCACAGGTCAGCTCAGTGCCATTGCGCTAACGCATCGGACCGCTTCGGGGCTACCACTCGTAACCGCTAGGCGGCGTAAACAATCGCGCACGCGAAAAAACGTTTTCCAGAGCATATGAGAGCCTGTAAACGTTGCAACAACATCGCTTTTCGACCTTTAAGGCTTACGCTCATAATACCTTGATGATGAAAAGTGCTATTGGAACGCCTGAATGCAGAGAATCCGTCGGCTTTCATACTATCATAAATAATTAAAAAAGAGTTATAAATTATTACTGGTCGAAAAATTGGATGTAAAATTAGAGAAAAAATGGATCACTAATATTCTGATTTTGTCATATAATGTATTGATCTCCGGCGAAAACTGTAATAATGTATAAAATTCTAAATTAAGAGAGTTTTAAATTATTAATGGCCGAGAAAATTTAAGGAAGCTGAGTTTATAAAATTATTTTCACAATGGGAATATAGAATCAAAACAGTCTATAAAGCTCAATGGGAACCGATAAATATTAGATTTATTCAATCAAGTTACTCGCGTCAAGAAAAAACATGTATGTTACAATATTACAATGCTTTATTCAAAGTAACTCATACTCCCAGGAAAAAATGCTACGATTTTTAACCCAACTAAAGCCTCTCCGCTTTCAATCTCCGACTGAATAACCGTTTCCCCATTCAGTAAGCTCTCTCTCCATTACTTTATGAATTAAAAGTGATACACATGCACACTCGCAACGAGGAATACATATTACATTTCTCGGGCAAAACGAACCCCACACGCGGGTATTAAAGCGAGCGCGCATCACGTTTGTTCACACAAAAAAAAGATGCGGCGCATTGATGGACGATTTCCAGTCGAAAACTTTGTGCCGTCGCCTCTTACTCGGGAGAAAAAGTATCGGAAGTATAGCGCGCGGAGAAAATTAACGGGTAAATACGACGTGGAAAACGAACGTACGTATGTACGATCGATAGAGCGATGCAGCTCCGGAAGCAGGAAGAACAAAAATAAACGCGACGTTGTAATTTTCAATTAAACGTTGCTCGTGGCCTCGGCAAAGGAGAGATATTGGAATCGGCCGCCTACGAGGAGAGATCTCTGTATAATCAAACGGAGGTTTTAGATTCACCATTCGAAAAGTGCATATATTATATAATATATTCTATTTGTCATGTCTCATGTTTACTATAATAAAAACACCGCAATAACTCACACGATTAAACTGCACTTTTTCACCTGGCAGTCGGTACGCAAGCGTCCCCGAAATAAACACCCACACACACATCGCTCTGCAGGCGTCTCAATAATTTACCGTCTACCTACCTCCGCGACTGCCACGCTTTTTGCCGTAATCGGCTTGCTGCACTCCTCTGCACTTCTAAAAGCGGAAACCGGGTCGGACGCGGCCGCTGGGAGATAAATATTTTTCCGCCGAGTGCAGGCTCCTATTATTGTTATATATCTATGTCGGGCCGATGCATAATTTAGACCCTCGCGCGCCCGCGAAGTGGAATCTTCTGTTCGCGAGTGATACAGATATCGAACACACGAGAAAGTTGCTAGCTGTCCCGAAATTTCGGGTAGCTGTTATTGTTTATCGATCATGTCTGAAGGGGCTGAAAATAGCGTGCCTTGAGTGACCGAGTCGAAATGCACTTTACAAATTCCCTGGTATACGTATCATTCAACAGTCAATATAACCGGCATTGTTGCAATTATAGATATACATCTTCTCCGCAAAATATCTGTATATATAGAGGAAAAACCCATCTCGCAGCTCGGAAATCGAACCCCTGTAACTACACATTCCCGCCGCCAAATAAACCTCTCCCGAAACACATCTCACTCTCTTTCTTGCCGACGCGCCATCCATCTATCCGCGTCTCGCAATTTCCCCGTGCTCTTGCTCGCTCGCACGAACGAAGAAAAATCCTGCGACACATAATTTTCCATTATCGTCTCTCTCTCTCTAGCACTCGGGGACACGAGCGATTTCCCGGATCGCGCGCGCTCGCGATTATCGAGTTTACGAGGGCGCAAACTCGATGGAAATTGCGTATCAATCCGTGAGTAAAGAGTACGCCGGCTTCTTCTACTCTCCCGTGGGAAATGTCGTCCCTGCGAGTCTTCTTACTCTCTCCTTTTCTTATATTCTCGCTCTAATAGACATCGGATTATCCACTTTGCCGGCGATCTTCTTAGTCTCGTCGAGCGGATGGCGCGCGCCAGGGTAAGATGTCACATGGCGCGTCTGTGCCGAAAAAGTTGCGCTGATGAGTTGTTTATGGACTGGAGTGGAGAGGATTTGGTGGAGTGGATGGGATAGTGATTTTTTCGAGTGTTTGGCGGTTGTTTATTGATCGGTTTGGTGTGAAATTGAAACGTATGGTTCTTTATTTTAGAATGTAGAGATTTTGTAAAATACGGTTCTGTAAATGAAAGAAAGATCGATTCTGGTATATTTCTTAATTCTCTCTTACCATTGACTCTTCATTATAAGACAATAATAAAAATTTGTTTGAAAACGATCGATGAATAATCGAATGAATAATAGAACGAATGAAATTCCGAACCGTCGAGGAATGTATTTTTTCTTCAGCGATGTAAAAAGTTCGAATTACACGTACGAGCTGTCGTAAAAGATCCGCCGAGTGACACAGACAAAGAAATCGAAGTGTTCATTCGGTCACGTATTCTTATTCCTCGGTCTACTGCCTTTTATACGCGATTCTCGAGATTTTAATCAACATTTCGCGCTGGGAAAGTATTATATGCTTCGATCTACCTAAAACAGCCTTATCTTGAGAAAAAAAAGAAGAAGAAGAAATCATGAAGATAATTTAATACAATGTAAGATTTTCTCATTCTTTCATAACGGACCAGCAAACAATTCCAGTCGAAAATTTTCCCATCATCCGGCCGACGAATGTATTCCCCTCGTACACCCGCTGTACAAACAACGCGAGGGAGGAAACTTTCGCGAGAAAGCCCATTCCAAACAAAGAAAATCCCGCGTTAAACTCGCGAGACAAGGCGAAATCGAGGCAGAACTGTTTGATACGGCCGTTCCGAAGTTTCTTCCTACTCTCTCTCCTCAAGAAAGGGAAGAGGCGCTGCAGCCGGAAATATTTTATGTCTCCGCCGCCGCGGCAGCGTCATTCTTCTCTCCTGGGCCATTCATATTTGACGAGGAGCGGTGGAGGTCGTCGCGATACGGGTTCTCCTTCTCACGCTCTCTCTCTCTCTCGTCTATTTGCCAGCCGGTATTTTGGCTCGGGATTTGATTTGGGAGTTGAGATAGGCCGCGTATTTTTGGAGGTGGGTCAGAGGGTTGTATTTTAGGGGGAGGTCATTGGATCACGTGGACTGGTAGAGAGGTAACCAAATAGGAAGTAGAAATGCAGGTGCAGAGGTAGGTCGGTGAAATCAGTATGTAAAAGACGTTTGTAATAAGTATTTTCGGTAAGTTATTTTATGGATGATTCTTTGGGCGACAATATTAATACTATTTCTTGCAAAGTAATCTAAAGTCTAAATTAAAGATGAACAAATCGAGTTTATAGGTAAAAAATGTATTATTTGCTTACACATTGATTTAAGAAATTTTATGAAATTTTAAATGCTGTATGTTACGCATTTTGTTTAAATTTTCATGATTAGTATATTAAATAACTTGGCCAAACCTTCGTTGACGCGTATATATCTTTTTCCTGGTGGTTTCTAGAATTCATATACATTTTCTTACTGGCTAAAATAGGCTGGAAGTACCTATAAAAATTATGCAAACATATAAAATAAAATCGTACTATCCCATAAGGCATTTTCTTCGTCAAGCTGAACATTGAAATTTCGAACCGAGATTGGAATAATCATTATTTATCACGTATTTCAATTTTATTTAAAAATGTTGGTTTTGATTTCTCAAAAGATCACGATGTACACAGAGAGAATGAAATTAATTACATGTACTTTTATATTATAACAACAGTAATAAAATAATAAGAAAACTTCGATGGGAAGGAACCATTAATAACCATAAACAAAGTAAATACCTCGTATTAATTCGCAACAAAGATAACTAATTAACAAGAGACATAAAAAGTCGACGTTCCTCGGTCATCATCACCCGACACCGCATCAATCACAAGGAAACTTTTCCATCTCCCGTCTTACCTGTTGGCGCGATTGAGACCGTAAATCAATTGAAATTCCAGCCTCGCATTCAGCGATACGCGTTTTCCCTCCTCCTCTCCCATTGTTTCTTACCCGGGAGCAAATCATTTTTTTCAATTACACGCCCCCACGCGGATCGCGTGCGTACGGCTCTTCTGTTCCGAGAGAGAGAGAGAGAGAGAGAGAGAGAGAGAGAGAGAGAGAGAGAGAAAGAGACAGAGTGCACGAGGAAGAAGACGAGGGGGATGAATGGGGCGGGCGCCGCGAATGAATACGCGAAAAGTGGAACAATGGACCGGGGGAAAATTATAAAAGTGAAATATTCCCGCACTTAAGAATTATAAATAGGAATCGGCTGTGGGTTTATTGTGCGCGAATACGTCGGCGGGAGAGAGAGGGAGATACGGGAGGATGGGAAATTATTAGGATGTGCGAGAGAGAGAGAGAGAGAGAGAGGGAAAGGGAGAGGAATTATGGGCTTTAATTCATCACCCGGCTGCATATTACTCGCTCCCGCGCGCATATAGGTACGTATATAGCTCCCGCGCGCGCGCAATTTTCCTTGGAATTGAAATACATCGGAGCTCCCTATCTCTCTCTCTCTCTCTCTCTCTATGTGGCTTATTACTTTGCGCTTTGCTGATTCAAAAGAGTACGCGCTTAATGTTTTTATTCCGACGCCTTTGCATACACGTATATGTATATAAGCTTGGTAAATAATTACGTAATGAATCCCGCATATATACGCGTTCCATCGGGTTTATTAGTTTTTCCGAGCGGATTCGCCTTAATTTTAATCCTTGCCCGCGCGTGTAAATATAAATCTTTTCTCACCGACTGACGATCCTTGTTAGCGAGGTAATGTGATGTGTGCAGTTTTTAATCAGCTTTGATGTTTCGATAATTGGAATTCATCTGTATGGGGTAATAGGTGAATGGAGATTTTTTTTTTCGCTGACGAGATTATAAAGATTTTTCATTTTTCTTGGAGGAGTCGATGCGATCGAGGAAGCAGTTTTTAACTTGTATAATGACCTTTCAAACCTGTGCAAATGAGCTTTTTACTATTCTATCATTATTATTATTAATAAAAAATATAATGTTTAAAGGTGTTAATATTGAGTTGAAAATTAAAAGAGCTACTAGTATTACATAAAACTTTATTATATTTACAGTACAATCTGCAAACATGCAGCAAGATTCTAGAAATGTAACCTATTATGAATCTAATGTATTAATACACATTCTAGTTTTATAGCAAATAACTTATCAGATACTAACTACACGATTTATTTGATACGTCAAAGTCTTATATAAACACCTAATGGGTTTTTCGATAACAGTCGTGATATGACGGCTTTATATGACATCTATATACTGTTATTACAGCGATATAGATCGACAATCATTGTCGCTTTACTTTGAAAACCTTACTAATGAGGTTCTTTTATAAATGACTTTAAGTTCTATAAATTGTATATTGTACAATTTCGAAGTATTGATTTTCCACTGACAACTGTACTGTTATGAATTTAATAATTATTACAATATAATAATAAACAAGAATATTAAATCAGATTTATAACATTATAGTAAAACTATTTTAAACTAATGTACAATATTTACACCATAAGTGCTATTTACTTCTCACTTACTGACTTTTTTGTTAAGTATTTTTTTGAAACGTCTTTTCCTCACTTTTATATAATAACACTTAAGTTTGTTAAAAATTAATTCGGCGCAGAACACTCCAACCGAAACGCCATACCCAAAAGTCAGTATCGACTGAAGTTGCAAAAACAGCTCGCTCTGAGTGTCATCTTCTTCCTCCGTGTCTTCTTCCACTTCTAAACTCTTCTTTCGATAATTTGCATTAACGACATGTTTGAAAACGCCGAACTCGAAGAGTCTGTGCAGAAGGTCGTAAAATTTATCGATGTACGGCGACGATTTCTCAAACAGATATGCCCACCGTTCCGAGAGGATCACAGGCTTGGCTATCATCATGGCCGGCGACCTGTTTTTATTAAGATACCTTTTTGAGAACACCCTTGCCCGTAGTCGCGTGGCTATGCACGCCATCGTTTTGTTGACTTGCAGAAGATCGGCGCACTCTCCGACGTCTTCGACTGGAATCGATTTTTTCTTCACGTAGCCGAGAAACTGGTCCTCGTCGACGAAAGCGCGTTCCATCAGTAGTCGATCAACGTACGGTTGCAAGGGGTAATCGATTATCTCATCGAAGCTGTTGAATATCACCTCGTCGTTCACCAAATTGTCTATCAAGTCCGTGTAAAAGTCTCTGGCATATTGCATAGACAAAATGATGATACAGAAATAAATTATTCTACCGACCAGTTTCATCGGTGGATTGTGCAAGGATACGCTTAACAAAACTTGCAATACGTCAAATGTCATTAATTTTTCGCATTTGATTTTTAAAAAATGCAATAGCCTCGAGAAACAGCCGGTAATAAAAGGAACGATGAATATGAACTGAAATATTTTTAAAGAAATGTTTATGTTACCGATCTCAATGACTGGTACTAGAACAACGATGTCTTCGTAAATGAATCCACAGTCTAATGCCAGATACGAGGATTCCGTTAACGAGGTTTGCAGTGATCTTGGAAACGGTATTGGCATCATGTTTAAATGGCTATTTTGCAAATTCGTGTCGTCCAATATACTGGATAGCGTTCCATTTTCAACTTCAAATATATATTCTAAATAGAAATTGATCCTTTTCGCTATGATTGGCATTAATTCATAATAGGAACCAGTAATTTTTTCGATTATCGAATCATTGTTCATCTTCACTTCTAAATACGGCGAAAAATGGAAAATTGGAACTTTCAGTGAATTACCGTTGCCGTCGTACAATTTATCTGGAAATATCAAGAAGTTAGAATTGAAGTATTCTCTGTGAAACATGCCATAAAACGGATTGTAATAATGTAACAAGGGAATCGTGTTGATTGCTGCATGATGATTGGCATTAACATCTAATATTGAAAAGTCGAGAAATTTTTTAGCCCAAGCGTATTCAAAAGCAGAACGAATATATTTATTCGAAATTCTATCACTTAATAAAATAGCCAAGCACATGGGCTGCGTATAATGCGGCTGCAACTTCACAAAAAAATCGAAGAAAGCGTTAAGATTACTCGATGAATTACTGTTACTGACTTCACGATGAATGACCAGATACAATGTCACGTGTCTTGGATTCAGAAATCCCGGCAGAGCCAAAGATTTATAGTCACTAGGTATCGGAGATTTTGCGAGATCGATAACAACACTTGGCACTTCTTGTATTATCTGTTGAAAAATTGTGTTTTGCAGAGGTGTGGATATTGTCGTATTACTGTTGATGAATAACGCTATCTGATATGGTCCCAAAGTTTCCGTTATCTGTTGCAAAAGTGAATCCAACCAATGGTTACCGAGGCCGTGAATGGAATTTAATGCAAATCCACTCAAAATTATTGCTAAGTATAAGAACGATGTGTCGTTGAAGTAAGAAACCATGTTGTGGTATTCACGTTCATGACCGACTGATGTAGCATAAAAAATGCTCCGCTGGCGTGACTTTGTATCTGAGTACACATCTTTTTTTTTTTAATTGTGCTTAACAAATGTTTGTTTATTCCTGTAAGAATAAATTACCACAAAGTACAAAACTACGTAACATTGTACCGTGATAAAGCGCTTGTCCATTTTTATCGTTTTGATCTGTTTACTTATCTTCGAAAAATGAATGGATTCACTCACACGAACAGTTGTACGTCACGATATTGATCTATAATAGAAGCGTCAAAGAACGCAGATCTGTATTTTTTATAAAATTAACGAATAATATATTATCTTTTATTAATTATATAATATATAATCATCAGCTATATGTTTATAACATCTCGTGCAAATAACAATTATTTACTTAATAAGAGAAATCCTGCTATTAAAATTATTATCATACGTTACTTCTGTTACTTGACGTATAGTATCGATTGACAATCAGTTCGATGACAAAAATAACCGAAGCCACTAAACAGCCACTCATCAAAATCGATAACAGCGATATGAAGATGATAGTATGAGAAATACTTTCTATACTGTCGTATTTCTCGGGCTTATCCATCCTATTGTCTTTAAACACGAATAGTCCAGCTTCATAAATCCTTTTCAACACGATGTTAACTTTTTCTCTATACACCGAGCCACCCGCAAATATATAAACCAACCTTATCGAGTGAAACACGGGCTTGGCAATCTTTATTACCGGTTCAGCGTCGGAGTGACGGTGTTCCGTCACGGCATTCGCTGCCCTCGACCTTGACTCCAGACAAATGACGTTTCTAAACGAATAAAGCATATTTTCGCAGTCTCGCATAGACTCCATGCGTAATGTTTTGCGGCTTATACTCTTCATGTCGTCGTCGTAAAAGTTGAACGTACGCTCGTACAACATACCCGTGATGTACACCGGAAAAGGAGATTTGCTTATATCATGGAAGGTGTCGAAGGATACCTGATCATGCGACAACTTGACGTTAGTGAACTCAGAGTAAAATACGGTGGAGTAGCGCAGGTATGTGACGAAAATGCTGAACATGACCAAGCTATCGATGACTGTTTCTGGTCTGCGAACTATGGCGGCGCCAAACAACAGGCCCCAAATGTCGAGTACTGAAAGGCTCATCCAACTGACTTTGCAGAGCCTCCTAGCCAATGCCGTGCCAATAACAGTTACTAACGGTCCTAGGAAGATGAAAATGAAGAAACTCGAACTGTGAGTTGATTTCCGAGCGTTCAATACAGGTACCAGAGCCACAAGGTCCTCGTAAAGCAAGCCAGTGTCTAGCTCCAGAATCTTATCTGCGTACAGAAGATCGTCTTCTGGTCGGGGCACCGGGATCAACATCATATCTATTTCATCCCTGTTCATGCTCTCCAAGGTGTTATTCAGCACGGCAGCCAATGATTCCTTGCCGTCGAAGAACTTCTGAATCCTCAGTGTGAAGTTCATGTATTCGACCAGCATCTGCGTCATGTGGTAGTGTACTCCACTGATCTGCACAATTTCACCTTTCTCGTTCCAGGTTAGATCCACATGCGGTGACATCTCGAAGATAGGAAACCTTAATGGATAACCATTACAATCGCCCAGCTTGTCGGGAAAGATGTTGGAATTGCCAGTGTCCTTGGTAACTGTATCGAAGAACGGATTGAAGTGGTATAATACAGAGATTGAGCTGTTGCTTGGTAGTTGCAGTATCGAAAAGTCAAGGTACTTATATTTCCAAGTATATTCAAAGATGGCTCTTACATCTTGGTCAAGATTTTCGTTACTGAGTAAAATAAATAAACATCTTGGTCGTACTCCGCCCGGATGCAGTTGTTTAAAAAATTTGAAATAAACTTTTATATTTGACAATACATCCTTGGCATTATTAGTTATTGCGCACTGTACAATCACATTTATCAGTACACGATTGGGATTACTGTACCTGGGTATTTTCAAAGATCGGTTTGGTTGAGATGACTGAAAATCAATGAAATCAACTATAATACTCGAAGAATCTTGCACTAGTTTCTGCAGAACGTTTTCATATTTACATTTCGTTGCTGGAACTGTATTATTCAACCAAAATGTGAGTTGGTAGGGCTTTATATTTTGCTTAATTTGTTCAGCTACGGAATCCAGCAATTTATTTTGAAAATGAAAAGCTGCATTTTTCCCGAACGTACTGAATATTATTGCACAAAATACAAGCCACATATTTTATCATGGATTGCTGTGGAATAATTTCCGGACAAAGTCGTACTAATTTCTTCTATTTATTTGCGTCTGAATGTAAAACTAATTTTATTTTTGATTAATGCATATTTAATTGATATGCGTCGTATTGGATAAAAGCTTACATTATTATAAAGCAATCATTTCTTTATAATAGCCTGAAAATGGCTCGTCTGTTTTACCTTAATTGCTCTTAAGTAACTTACCTTTTACACAGAACATAAACTATTAAAATTTTTTCTTGTAACAAAGAACATACAAAATTTCGCTATAATTTTTCATAAAATACTCTAAAGCTCTTTAAATATAATAAAGACACATCCAGCAACGCTTTCAGCTCGACGTTCGCCTAATTAAATATCGTACCTCGTTCACCTACAAACGTCAAACTTAACCGGATTAACCTCAATATCCATCAAGACGAAATACAACCACTCTTACATTACCATTAACAAGCCCCGCAACGCGCGACAATATCATTTCATATATCCGGCCGCGTGCGCGCAGCGTCAATTAACCCCGTCCGCGCGAATCAAAAGCGGCCAGGAGGTAGGGGAGGCAAAACTCATCCGGCGCAAAACACGCTATAATTAACCGAAAACTCGTCGTCGCGTCTTCCCTCGGACCTTTCGCAGCCTGCATTAATTAGACCCCGAAGAATATCTCGCGCCACGGCGAGACGACGAGAGAGGGCAAATTAAATTCTACTCTGCGAGCTGGCACTTGCCGATCGATTAAGCCTCGTCGTCCTGGACAATTAGAAGTCGTAGTGGAAGGGGAGAAGCGAGCTTAAGAGCGGATGCGCGATATCGACCGTTAGCGCGAGATTCGTTCCTCTGTATTGGCTCTTTATACCTGCCCGTTGTATAATTGAAGGGAGAGAGAACCTTTGAGGGGGCGAGAGTCTATCGCGTAGCTCGGGTTTTGTCGATCGACACTTTATGCCATGGCCGAACCATTTTCTTGCTGTTTTCGCGTTAATTGTAGCTTAATTATAGATCAAAAGATGTGAATTTTTCGACGCACGAATTTCGAATGTTTTTGGTACTGCATTATTTTGAAGAGGAGAGAGAAAAAAAATTATGAAAAAACGTATGAGCAAACATTTGTATAATCGAAAAGATATCTACAATATTGATATTTATTCGCCACGCTGTTGTCACAGTTGAAAAATCATATTTATAAAAGCCCAACGATATTATGTATCGCCGCCCGTCAAACGAAATTTTCGCAAACAAATGCACCGGCAAAATATAAGTCAAAAGCTCGCGCGTTATAATAATGCTTTATATTTAACTTTCTGCCATTTTAATGTCAAACTCTTTCACACACACACACATATAATATATTCTACAGTGAAAATTCTCACCCCAATATTACCGCAAGCGAGCCATGACTCATCCCCGCGTCGGAGTAGTGCATTATTATCATAGAGACAAACAGCGGGGACAATAGGCGAGCTCGAACCTATAAAACTCGATAGTGCAGAGCGACTATTCGTTATACACGCGGCCGGGTGGGGGATATATCCGCTGGGGAGCATTAAAGGTATCGCGCGAGCTTGTGCATATTATACTCTCTCACTCGGAAATCTTTACTACTTCGAGGCTGCTGCTACTGCAGCGCGGCGCTGTCTTTTTGTTCCTTAATTAGTATTTCTGCCTCGTCACTTTTACGCGCGCCTTGGGGATATCGTGTGCCGGCCGAACTTCTTGAATTATAAAGTGTGTGTCTCCGGGCTATAACAATGTGGTTATTAATGGCTGGCTTTCGTCGTCGCGCGATCCTGCTTTGGTGGAGGTGAAATCGTTAGAAGATGTTTTTAATTTAATTTTCATGATAAGTGAAGAGATTTTTTTTTTATTTATAACGTTTATACGTACAAGGTAAAGTTATATGATAATAAATATTTTACTATAGAATCTTTAGAATGTAGATAACTTTAGACCGAATAATCAACTCATCATGCGACCAAACCATAAAAAATGCGAAAAACATTAAAACTTCGGCACAACAATTATTGTATCAAAGATATTCCTGCACCCCACGTTCACAACAACCAAAAATAAACAATCTACAGTTACCATTTAGCTACTCAAAATTACTAATCAATGCGAAAAAAAAACCACACACAGCACTCGGCAAAATCTGTTCATCCCCCCCTGGAATCCCGACGTTATACCGATTTACAAGGATGCTGCGCGTCTGACTCGCATTATTCAGCGACCTGGGGCAATGCGCATGCGCGCATGCAAAGAAGCATGCAGAGCCCCCTGAAAAATGCATCCGGAAAAAGCGTACGAGTCCGGCGTTACTTATTTACGCTCTCCTGGCTCATGATTTTTTTCTTCGGCCCGATGGTAAATCTTATGCGCCAGCGAGTGCGCGAGTGGTGTAAACAAAAAGGATTTTGCGTGTGATGCAAATGGCCAGGTTAATAGTTGATGGTCGACTGATGCGCGGTTTTGCTGCTGTTTACAATGTTATGCTCTGCTTTCTATCCGAGTACAATTATATTTGACGATATCTTTCGTATATAAAACACATAACATGGAAAAATAAACATATAACCGCGGCAGCCATCTCGAAAACGATTCCAGCCATGTAACAACGCTTTCCAATACACCCGCACCCATCGGGACGTTATTCACCCTCACCTCGACATTTTTCAATCACCCGTGTGCTCGCATCTTTTATCACCTCGCGTCGTAAAGCTATCGGCTGCTCGTGTCTCTCGAAAAAATTATGCACTCCCTACTTTCTCTATGTACATCGAAAAATTCAATTCCTCCGATACGCCGTGTGTACTACCTTATACTCGGCATAAAGACTTGGTACACATATAGCCCGAGACAATAAAGTTCGGTGACAGATATTGCCCCCGTCAAGATGCGTGACACTGAGAGATCAGGTTCGATCGGGTGTGGGCGGCGAGTTTTTTTTTTGCAATTTTAATAATTCGGGTGAGCGTGGAGATGGAGTTTTGCGAGGTGTATATGTTGGTTGTTTATTTATTTATGGGAGAGTGGAAAGGTCCCAGAAGTATAGAGTTTCGGGAATTAGTCGTTGCGTATAGCTTTCAGTTTTTATATTGTAAGATATTGATAACAGAATTATTTAAATTTATGTAAGAAGAAGTAGACAGTGTTTATTGCATGAATTTTGAAAGTCATGATTAACACTTTAAGTGCCGCGAATGTATTAAGAGATTACGATGAATTTAAAAATAGTTTAATCAAAATTTCAATAACGTACTGAATTATTAAGTTTCTTTACTTTTTTAAGACTTGAAGAACTACGTTAATCGATAATGAAACTATTTTTATCATTTACACTTTTTATAATATCATAAAAATAAGAAAATTTGTTAATAATTTACAAGCCATATATGGGTCAACAACTTATTGATCAAATTCAGTCTAATAATCTACATGTAGATACTTACAGTATAGCCTTTCAATACCTATTTTCATAATTTTTCAATCACTCGTCCCTCAATCCCCACAACACTTTTCACCCACATCCGAGCTCTCTCCGGCCCCAACTACTTACACCAAATTTTTATCTAATCCACTACTCGCGCACGTCGCCCCACCTTTCCCGTGGCGCCGATAATTTCCGCTCCGAATTAGCGAACTCTCTCTCCCCCGCCTCTCACCTCCGGCGAAGTTAACATTGCGAACGTCGGAATTAATACTCCGGAGCACGTCATCGGCGGCGGCGGCGGCGTCTAAAATAGAGAAAGTTCGTGGCGCAGGGCGCGAAATTGACGTGAGCGCAAGGCGCGCTGAGAATCGATGTTCCTCGCGTGCGCGTTATTGAAATCTTCGGCGTAACGCGGATCGACGCCCGATGCACTTTTGCAGGAAGTTGGAGGAAGTAAGTGTTTTAATGGGGGCGGCGGGAGAAGAAATTCGCGCGGTTCCGGAACGATGGATTTTCTTCCGGCAAGTGCGTGTGTTGAATGCTTTTATATAGTGCGTATATATGTTATTATGTAAATTCGAGGGAAAAGACGAGTAGAAAATTTTGCCTGATTCAATATTTAATGGAGAATTTCTATGGGTTTTAAAAATAGACGGTTGGGATTTTCGTTGAATATAAGTAACGTGAAAGGAGAAACTTGTTTTTTAAATTTCGTTTCAAAAGTAAAAGAGAGTTTCCACATTTACAATTGTACACGGAAAGAAATACCTTGTGAAAGATTATTATAATCTCAACTAATTATGGGACAAACTCACACTTTTGAGAAATTTAGTATACTTTTACTAATTATTAGCATAGTT
>UXGD01001274.1:0-36813 GCA_900474315.1 Torymus auratus | reverse complement strand
TGCAACCACACGAGGTCAAAAGGCCCACTAAGCCCTAGGTGCACACCATATTTTTTGTGACTCATGTATTGATTTTCTGCGTTTTTGAGCCTAAAAAGCAAGGCTAAATAGATTTTTGATTTATACGACAACAAAATACTTGAAGTAATAAATAATAAAAAAAAAACTTAAAAATTACTAAAAATCCGCTACAAATTTGTGCGAATAGGAAGATGTTCATTTTCTAATAAAAATAGTATACTGAATTTATTTCTGAATAAAAAAGTCATAAAAAAAACATGCATTCACAAATTTATAGTGGATTTGTAATTTTTGCGATTTTACAGAATTTTAGAGTAGCGGGCGCTAATGGTTTTTAGCGCCCACAGGGCAAAAACAAGTCACTTTAGGACCTCTTTTTAGGTCGGAAAACGGCGAAAATCGCGCATGTCTTACAAAAAGTAATTTATATACATACAATAAAACAGAAAAAATGTGTCAATTCATATTTACTGATTTTACGTTGTAAAAAGACAATAATTATACAAACGAACGAAATAATTTAAAATAATTAAATGAACATGTTATGCAAATTTTACATTAGAATTATTGAAAGTAGTATTTACTACATCTTGCAAGTTTTCCATTACACTTTTACTTGTTCAACATATTACGCAACAGTATGATATTTATTTTCAAACGTCACAATTTATCGATTGTTACTTTAATAGTGATGATACATTTATTAAAAGGTACATGTACTAAATTAACAGAATGTTATCAGTGATCGTAGAAAAAAATTAAATGTAATAAATGAAAAAAATTCTAGCTTGACATTTTTATCATTTTTAACTTTAAACTAAATGAAGGTAGCTTACAGCAAAAAAGAAATATTGATCTCAAGTGGATGATAAGTTACATTTATCCATCAAGTGAAAATGTCAAATCCATTAGGCGGAAAAGTGGATACCAATCCATTAATTACTTCGTTAACTTTTCCATAAAACATAACTACTTTATTTTATTAAATATTGAAATTAAAAAATATGTTTTAATACACATTAAAAAAAAAATTTAATATTTTTTTAACCCGAATTTTCTTTACTTGGTAGAAAGCAATAAGATACAAAATTTTCAAAATAGTCCCTTTACAAAAAATAAAATCTTATTGTTTTATTTTCAGCACTACTTTTTGGTGGGGTGCTCAACGGGCACAATCGTCACATCGGCTGCATAGATCCGTACTGCGATGTTATCAGCGTCGTACGCGATGCTTACGAAAATGCTCGCTTCTTGTGCGACCAATACTACATGGCTAGTCCTGAACTAGTGTTCAAACAGCATAATGGCAAGTTTGCTAAAAGTTGATTACTAAAAGAGTCTTTCTTGTAAGTAGTATAAAGTAAATGCTCAAGTTCAAAATTAACGTTTTTCTGTTTAGCATTCCATAGTGATGCTTTAAGTTTATGATTTCATCTATTTTGATTGCCATTTGTAACGAAGACTGTTTTTCTCTATAGCAGATGATTATATAATATACTAATGTTGTTCTCTTTGTGTTCTTTTTCAGAACTCGAACGTGGGAATGATGTAAAAATAGTGTATGTGCCAAGTCACTTGTACCACATGCTCTTTGAACTGTTCAAGAACAGCATGAGAGCAGTGATGGAACACCGTGGCGAAGACGCCGACACTTATCCACCCTTAGAGGTTACTGTCGTACGCGGAAAAGAGGATATATGCGTAAAGGTATATAATTGTCGATGTCTCAAAGGCTTTGCTATCTTTGATTATTTTAAATAGAAATGATGTAACTCTTTATATTTTTTTGTATCCCAGATGTCCGATCAAGGAGGCGGTATTGCTCGATCACAAATTGATAACTTATTCAAGTATATGTACAGCACAGCTCCGCAGCCCAGCAAGTCCGATGCTCACACGGTACCTCTTGCTGGGTACGGTTACGGTCTTCCATTATCCCGGTTGTACGCACGTTATTTCCACGGTGATCTGGTTTTGCTCAGTTGCGAGGGGTACGGCACTGATGCCATCATATATTTGAAGGTAATTGTCTTCAAAATGATATTCCATTAAAATATTTAGCTTTCATGTTAATTTTGAGCTTTTGCCGATAAATATTTTATTAATTAAAGTATCTGTCGTTAATTACAGGCATTATCGAACGAAGCAAACGAATTACTACCAATTTTCAACAAGACCTCGTCCAAATTCTACAGAACTCCACTTCCTACAGCCGACTGGAGCAGCCAGTGTGGTAACAGCATGGCGACTAGACAAATGACCATGAGCCACACTCAGGGTCACAGGCTTCCCAATGGCTTGCAAGCTAGCCAATGCTAGCAAAACGCCGTTGATATAGTTGTCGATCCAGAATCATTAGACTGACTAAAGCGTATTTATTGTACTGTATTTACAATTTTTATATATTATTTTCAATACTTTTTAGTTTCTTTTTAAACAATGCCACGGTTTTAAAATCATGATTCTTTTTCCTGATTTCTTGACTAGCTCAATTTTTCGGGAAATGGCATTTAAAATAGAGCACACTTTTTTGTTATCTTTTAAAATAAGGACATATCACAAATTAGTGTGAGTATATTCAATAAATTTTAAGATATATTACTTTGTCAAAATTAGACAAATTTCACGAGCAATGCAATAATTGTTAAGGCGTACTAGTGTTTGTTTAAAAAAATATAAATTACGGATAAAATCTACCAAATCACCGACAAAAAAATATTTAATAATCTTGCGAGTTATAAATTGAAAAACTTTTTAGTTGGTGATTTCTAGAAAATAGATACAAATTGCTAACTGTGATTATAAAATGTTAATTTATGTCGAATTATTGCTGTAATTGTTATAGCGCATTGATGATGATTTGTTGCCGACTGCGTAGCCTAACTGTATTTCCTAAAAGAATTGAAAATCACGTTTTAAAATACACGAAAAAAATTACTTTCTACATTCAAAGTTATTGAATTTCACATCGAATAAATATATTAATAATCCAGTAAAATATAATACATGTCATTTGTAGAAGTAACTTGACGAAATACTCCGATGTAGAGTGGTTAACCCTGGATAAATGAAGCAGATTATATAAATACAAAATGTATGAACATACATTTTATAATCAAGTAATGTTGCGCACATTTCTTATAATTTCATACGTTAAAATTTTTCAAGTTATTTTATTTTTTTGATTATTTTAATTATATTTCAATTGATAAAATGACACATACAGAACATACACACTTTTGATAAACATATTTAATTCAGAAAATACTAGGGTTTCGAATGTTGCTCTGGAAGCGATCATTCGAAATAATTTTAGGGCAGCAAAGTGGAATATATATTTCTAATAGTACTGAGCATAATATTTTGTTACTGGTAGTAACAATTTTGAAGCAGATGAAAAGAATTCTGAAATAAATTTATCATTTCTTGGGAAGCGCTACAAAAATAATTTATTATATTGTTTCTTCGGTTTTTGCGGCATAAAAAATATTAAAATAAAATAGATCTGTTACGATAAAACAACAACAGCGCTACGAGTTTTGTATGTACATAATGTAGCTTTACTTAGCTTTATCTTTCTTAAAAAAAGAAGTAAATTAAAGTGCTGCGCGCTAAAAATTATGTACATAAAAAATAATTATGTATGTCATGTATAAGTATGTAAACGTATGTTTTAAAAAATATTATTTTACCATTAAAAATTCATTAATAAGCAATCGTTTTTTTATTTAATGTATGTAAACTTTCAACCATTTTTATAACTTCTTACGTAAGTAGATTGAGCAAAAAAAATATAAATAAATCTTTACAGCATATTTATGTATACATGAAAATTAATTTATTATCTTTCTCAGGACACTGCATATTATAAAAATCTTATTTTTCAGGTAAAAAGAATACAAAAGAATTTTAAGTGTAAATATAACACTGTTATTTATTATAATTATCTAATGAGTTGTAAATAAATAGTTTACTTAAAGTTCTCCAAAACATTTTTTGTTTTGCGCTGAGTTCTGCTCTGCTTTATACACTTCGTATTCTGCATTTTTGTTTCTGAATCTCCAATAGGTATACAGAATAGTGGTTTAACGGGTTGGTAAAAAATGCATATATGTAATACTTAAACCATCTTTATTACATTCGGTTATGTTCCTTCAACTTACAATCGATTTTACCTGTAGCTACATTTGCGCTTAAATTAATAAAAATTCGCAATAACAAGTCAGTTTATAAAATAATATATTCTTTAACTTACAAATAGGCATCTATCTTGATTAATTGAAATTGACTATGAGGAGCTCCTTACTGATTATTGAAAAAAAATATATTTTAAAATCATTTCGTTATGATTTTCTCGTGGATCCTCTGATGAATGTCAAATTTTTGTATTGCAAGTTATTATCGCAATTAATCGTAATTATTCATTATAATAGTTTTATTGTTCATCTTTTATTAACCAGATTTTTATTGACACACCGTAAACATTGGAATTTGTAGAATCTTGAATATTTATCTATTCTAAAAGAAAGTATGTGTGTGTACAGCATATACAGTTACATCAATAGGTTTATATAAACCTAAACATGCATTTGTATATGTTTAAATATATATACAGCATGGCAGTGATTAAATAATCTACGATTTTTCATATCTAATTATACTCTACGAAAATCACGAATAAAAACTCTTTTAATGAGTTTTGTCTATTTAATCACATTTTTCGCCTTTAAATTCTTGCATTAAACAATGTTTCTTGCTTTGCTTTCATAGATTATTGCCATCAATTGAAAATGGCCTTTGCGTTAACTTACAAAGAACAGTTTGCATTTGTTGCTTGCTATTGCCTTTACTGTACAAGTTTATCTTTAGTTATTTACTCTCACAATGAATCTTATTACTGGAACTTGGCGTCCTGAAAAATTACAGATTTATATTCAAAATACAGAGGACGATCAAAGACGGTTGTAACAGCTGCTGTGCTAGTAAAAAATACCTCTGAGTACGCGATAGGAAGAAAGGAAGAAAATTCATAAAAACATTAAGTATTTATAAAAACTTTTATTTTTTATACAAAATTCATTTTCAATTCCAAAAACTATATAAATGGTTAACTGTAATTCAAAATATTTTAGAAGTTCTTCCAAAACCAACTTTTACAAATCACATAAATTATGAAACCATAAATAAATCAAATAATAAAAAAGTTAAAAATTAATTCTCAGATGTTTCAGTTGACAATTTACTAAAAACCATATACTTATATAAATGGAGAAACAAAATTAATCAACAAATGAAAAATAAATTTCAGAGATATTTTTGCAATCAAAAACAGGAACGTTCTTTTCTGTTAGCGGGTACGCAGAACGCTTTTAATAAGCGATTTTTGATTTTATATTTACTTATAGTCATATATATATCTTTACGACTTTTCTCTCGTATCGGTGAGGAATCGTTCTTTTTTCTACAAAAAAATAAGCATCTCGAATTACGAAAATAACGATGTAAGGCGACAAAATTCGCCACTACAGATTCGGTCGATATAATATGCATAGTTACGTTTTTTCTCGTTCGATATTAGTAGAATATTAATAATTATACTAAATTGTATACCTACTACGCAAATAGTTACTCTTTAACAGATATTTTCGTATCTATATCAATATATTCATCACAGTGCTATGGACACAAAAATGTGTTCTTTTTTATACATGTAAATAATTTGTTTTCTTCTTTGCAGAAGTTAGAAACGGGTGCACCGATCGTTGTTCTCGAAACACAGATACGTCTATAATTTCATCAATTTAGTAGAGATGCGTTGGATACATAGTCTTATTGTCCATTATTACAGACTCTTATATTTAGAGATTCAACGAACGATCCATAGTTTCTTCTTCCTGATATATCACTTTTTTATCGTAGAGCAGGGTGCTACATACATGGCAGTATCATCCCACGTAAAATATTTTCCGGATGACTTTTATAGACGACTATATGTATGTACAGAGTTGAGAAAAGGCTTCTACTAATTTTCCTACAGCTTCTGACAAAATCACGAGCACATTGTTCAAGACACTTTCGAATAATTCAAAATATTTCAAAAGACTACTGCCAAGAGCATGAAAATCTTTACTTTTCTCAAGTGGTAGATTGCACAGCGCAAAAGAATTTTTTTTTTTCACTACTTTTCCATAAAGCAATATTTGATATATAGCAAAACAATTATAGTTCATAATTAAGCGCTAAAAATGAACGAAAGACTTGAAGCAATTATTGATATAGAAATGATTTATGATTCAACATTCGTGTTGACAGTCGCAACACGTAAAAAAACAATCAACGAATTGATGAAACAAATGTTAAAAATTTTGTTGTTTACAAAACTAGATAACGAAAAATATTATATAAGATCAAGGACAAAAACTACTTTTACAAGAGTTGACAAAGTGATTTTCGTGTTCCCTTTCAGTATGCCATATGCCACTTGAAACCGTTTTCAACACCCTCAAATTTCCGTTAACGTGCTTCAACTCTGGGTTTTTCTTCGATCGATACGATCGGACGAAACAACTTTTACACGAAGACGGGCTGAGGACTCGACGGCTGAAGTGATTGACAGCAACTCCACGGGAAGAGCCACGTGGCTCAGCACCTTGGTGAAAATTTTGGATTCGTGGGACCGTGAATGTAGCTGCGTAGCTCCTTTGGCGGCTCCGAACCGAAGTCCGATGCTGTATCTACATCTGCTCTACGGCATATGATCATTCTTACATCTGTGTGTAAATAAATTCGTCCAGACTTTCCAGACATAAATCTGAAACAGGTATGCGAAATTTAATTTATATTGAAATATACGCAATGTTAAAAAAGAAATAAAATTTAATTCAATTTATACCTAAGGTGAATGAGGTAGCGTAATGTTTTATCGCGCAAAGTTCGTTGGCGCAAAAATGTATGAGATCTTGATGGCATGTCACTGAGGTCGTATAGCACTACGAACATTTTGACAACAGTGCCTAAAGGATTTGAGAGAGTAACTTGAATCGTTCCCGATCTCGGTACCTGATATCCTTTTTTACCTAGATTTATGTGAGCCTGAAACATATGAAATTAATTAATTTATACCTAATCGAATAACTTTAGGAATAGAAATACTAAAGCACTGCAGTAGGTTCTATATGCTCAAAATTTTAAAGAAAATAATCCAATAATGTTACTTTAATGCAAGATAAAAAAAATACAACTTTTGTAAATGAGGGGAAGTCAATAAAAAGGTAAAAGTGACATGTTTTACTTACAAGATACGGGGATGAGACTTTATCGTTGTCTCCAAGCGTATAAAAAAATACAGTGACTGGAAGTTTTTGATGTTTTGGGCAAAATGATCCACTGGCGCCAATTTCAGCAGTAAAACCGTGAACTGTCGAAACTGGCTCTAATCTACCATTCAGCGCGGACTCTTCAAAGCTTCCTAAAAGAGCGTGACTCTGCGGCCGATTGCGCGAAGTCGATCGTCTTCTTGTCACCTCTTCGATATCACAGGCGTTTTCGGTTTCTCTATCGCCTTCTTCTAGAGACACGGCGCCGGGACTAGGAGGAGTATTCAATTCGAAGAGTGCACTGAAAACATAGATATTCAATTTCAAGATTATATTACAATTCCAATGATTTTATAAATTCGAGGCGTTTCTAAAGTACCTTCGTTTCGATGAGACGCTGTTGAGGCTACTGTCAAAATCGAAGCAGCAGCCGGTGCGTCTGAGGGGCGCCGGGCTCGAGGTGAGGGGCAGCCCGGTTCGGCTGTGGAACACCATGGAGGCGGCATTTTCGAGCGACCTCCGGAATCTCTCTTGGTCCTTGGCCGAGGGCACGAGCGTCTTGTCGCTCGACTCGCTCTCGTCCTCCTCGATCTCCGCGCACCTCTCGCTCTCGTCGGCGGTCTTGCTGCTTTTGGCGAGGTCGCCAACGTTGTTGTTGTTGTGATTGACCCAGATCGGCGACAGCTCCCGCTTGCCGCGACTCTTGCCATTCGGCGTCGTCCTTTCGCAGCATTCCATATGCCGCTGCTGCAGCTGCTCGTCGTCGCCGAGTTGCTCGTGCTCGACAACGCAGCAGCCACCGCCGCTTCTTTTATCGTAATTTGTACTATGGAATAGCGAGTTGGCGTGTGCGCTGTTTGTACTGGTCCCCAGTGAAGAATCACAGTGCGTCTCGTCGGCCTCTTCTTTGTCTTCCGTGTTGACGTGCGGGCTCGCACTCTTGTCCTCGTCCTCGCAGAAGTCGATTCTCCTCTTGACCCGCGAGTTGCGTGGCGCAGCTTGCTGTTGAGGGTGGTGCTCGTACAGCGCGCATCCGTTAGTCTCCGACGTTGTCAGTAGCCTTTCCTGGTCGCGTTTGAACAGTTGCCTCAGCCGGGAGAGGCGCTTGTTGAAGGCGGACGGCAGAGATGATTCGCCGCAGTCGGCCGGCTTAACGTTGCCGCTGCTGCTGCTACTGCTACTGCTGCTCTCCGGGCAACAGTAGCTCGCGGACGTGCTGTTGGTCGCTTCCCCATTCTCTATCGTTGGCAACTCGGAGCCGGCGGCCTTCGCCCCGTTCAGCACGTCGGCCGGCTTCTTCTTGCCGCTGTTCTCCTTGCTCGTCGATCTCAAGATGGCGCCCAGCAGCACGTCGGCCTTATTCGACACGTTGCTGTAAAGACTCGCCTCGCCGGCCGCCTCCGCGCTCGTCACCGTCGCCGACGGCTTGCTGGGCTGCTGCGTCTGCTGCTGCTGCTGCTGGGCCTCGTTCACGAGTCTGTCGTACTTCTCCCTGCGCTTGGCGGTGCGCAGCGCGGCTCGCCGCCTGCCGAGGGGCGTCCTCGCCCTCAGCACCGCCAGCACCTCGTCGAACTCCCGCGGGCTCAGCTCGAGATTGCCGTTGCGCGTCTTGAGCTCGCACTTGGGCGGCGTGCGCGGGTCCGGCAGCAGCGTCTGCGCCTTGACGTTGTACACCTCGGCGTTGCTGTTGGCACCCAGCACGCGGCCCGGGACCCGCGTGAACCAGTCGAGGATGCCGCCCTGCTCGATCTTGGCGGCGCTCTCTTTGTCCTGCGAGAAAGAGAGCTTCGACATGAGCTGGCTCAAGTCCCGCGGGCTCGTCCCCGTCTTTACCTTTTTCCAGTCGTCGAGGTGCACCGTCGTCACCGGCTTCCTGCCCGCCGCTGCCTGCTGGTGCACGCTGCTGCCGCTGCCGTTCGGCCGGGCCGCCGCCGTCCGCTCGACGCAGAACGGGTTGAGCACGAGGTTGACGGTGTTCTTGGCGCTGTCGGTGGCGGGCGGTCCGCCGCTCGCCGCGACGCCGTTGGCACTGTAGGACAGCGCACTGTAGGGCACGAGCAAAGGCACGCGTGTGTTACTATCCCCCGAGGGCTGCTGCTGCTGCTGCGGATCTTCCGGCTGCGGCGCGGGCGTCAGCGACTCGGAGCGCTTGTAGCGCTTCTCGTGGTTGGCGCAGCACTCCTGCTGCTCCTCGATGCTCAGCTGCGTGCGGAAGGTGCGCTCGAGGCCCTCCAGGCCGGGGCTGCCCTCCGCGCCGTCGGGGCCGCCCGAGGCGGCGGTGGCGGGCGCGCCGGCGGCCTCCTTGAGGGCCGGCAGGGCCGGGTGCTCGGCGGCCGGGGGGCTGCCGGGGCCCGGGCTGCCGGCGGCGGCGTCGGGCGGCCGGCAGGGCAGCGAGCGGCGGCGCTTGCGCTCGCCGTTGGGCCGCTGGACCGCGGCCACGGCCGCCACGGCGGCGGCGGCCTCCACCTCGTCCTCCTCGTCGGCGCAGCGGCAGTGGTGCTTGCCCGGCTTGTCGCAGTCGATCTGCAAGCGGTCGTCGAGCAGGGCTGCCGAGCGAAAGGAACTCATGTAGTAGACGAATGTGTCGACGGCGGGGCTAGCCGGCGTGCCGCAGGCGGCTTTGTGTGATGGTGGGAATGGCGCGGATGATGGTGCGAGCGTTTTCGTGAATTTACCAGGCATGACGAGGCTGCCGGCCGCGCCCGCGGCAGGCGGCGGGGAGCCGCTCGCCGCTGGCCCGCTCGTGGGGATGAGGAGTTTCGTGGGGGTGGAGGCGCGGGCGCAGCCGTCGGCCGCTTCCTCGGCCTGCTGCCGGTGCTGGCTGTGCTGCGGCTGGGGGTGCATCGGGCACTGAAGCCGCGGGACGTCCTCCATCCGGGGCAGGGCCCACACGCTGACCTACAAACATTCACAGCACACATAGTGACGTGGTTCGATTGCCGTTTGCTCTTCATCTTCAGAGGGAGGACGCTTTTTGAGTATCGCTCTTTTGCGCAGAGGTTATATCTTCAAGGGGGCTCAACAACGCCGCTTTTACTTAGCTTCAAGCTCTAATATTGCAACAGAAGACATTACGTAAAGGGATCATTTTTTATTGTACATGTATGAAATTTGCAGTTTCTCTTGTGCATTAGGTATTTCGAAAAACTTTTCTTCTACTATAACATTTTATTGTATTAAAGAAACAATTTAACTAACAATCTTTAACTATATGCATGGAAATAAAAAATGTTGCTACGAAATAATAACTGTTATTAAACAGTAAATAGATGAACTCATCTTATTGGTAATAAATTAAAGAACAAAATTTTAATGACAATAGACTTGATTTGTACGTTAGAAAAATTAATTATAAACAACGGTTATTACAATGATTTAGCTACAAAATTTTATTATCATAAACAGATACCTATCTATAAATCTTTTTCAAGATAATAAAAAATTAAACAAAATTTGATGTATGTACAAGTATGACATTAAGTTACTATTCTTTGTTATGTGATATGAATAATTGATTGATGTATAAATCTATTCAAGTCAAAAATGACATGATTCAATGCTCGAAATACCTAATTAAATTCATTAGTCCGGTCTTGATTTATCATTTTGTTTTTAGATTGCACATAATAATTTTTGTATTAAACCAATACATTTTGTACGAATTGATAAATATTCCCTGAAATAATATTTTGTGTTTTGAGCTCGACTATATAAATGTTGGAAAATAAAGGGCTAATATAAATAAAGAAAGTGATCTCCGTAAACTTATATTAACTTGAAAAAAAATGATGCTAATACAGTTTCTTCATAAAATACAAAATTTATGCAAAGAATGTAAACAATAGCTATTGAATGTAGACAAATTTGAATTAATTAAAATGTCAACGAAATATGAAAATTATAGATTTTCTTAACCACTTCCCAAGAAACTTGAAAATTAGATAATTAATTTTGGATATCAATATAGGTTTTATATAAATAAGTTATTAATTAAAATAACTAGGAGCAAAAAATGTATCAATTTGTTATAAAAATTTTTAAGTGCCAATCATATTTAACGTACAAAACGACATTTAATTAAAATATATATATTATTTTTATTTATTATACCTGTTTTTGAATTTTGTTTCTATTATTTTTTTTAAAGTAAATCATTTTAAATTTAAAAATATTCACATTTTAGAAAATTGTTTTAAATTTCGTCATGAAACTAATTTAAAAATTCAATAAGAATAATTTAGCAATAATAATTATTATTTTATTTGTATTAACAAAACAAAGATTCCGTTATCTAAAAATAAAATACTACGATGAAAACGTCATCATTCATAAACATCATCAACCACACGCTGAAAAGAAGATAGATCTTATCAAGACCGGATTGCATAATGGCTGTGAAGTTTGTACTCGTAGGAACGTGATGGAATTTTTCCAAAGGCATTCACTTCTATTTTGATTATTTTTTATTGTTAAACATGGATTCTTTTAGAATAATTTAAAAAATATATAAGCCACTTTAGTTGTCTTTCCTAACACGTACAAACTTCAGCTTCATCATGCTTTCACAATATATGGACTTAAGTAAGAGATGCATGACGCTTTTCCCTGTACCTGAACTGAATTGCCATCGCCGACGCTAGCCAATGGAAAGGTGTGCTCCACCGGCGTCTCACGGAACCTCCTTAAGTGTTCGTCACCGCTCACGTACTGTACTATCCTGGTGGCTATGTAGCTAGGGTTCGTGCCCTTCGTACGCGACCACCAGGCTGCCACCTGACTGAAATGCAGCCTCGAGCGCACGGCCTGGTAGATGCCCTGTGAATTCATCGTTTCTGGACTCCTGAAAAGAAGATCATTTACCATTAGCTTCGAATTTCTTTGTTTTTTCTCTATACTGTCGACGAACAGATTTGCCTTTGAATTATTGAGCTAAACGATATAAGGTGACTTTATCTCTTTCTGTCGTCGCGTGCATTCGTTTTTTTTCCGTCCAAGAGAAATTACGCATTTGTTTTGCTGCGCTGCAGCTCTTTCTAGGCATTATCTCGTGCAAGATAAAGGGTAACGCGTATTTAAGAGGACGATCGAGTTACGCGGAACCTGTTTTACAAGCTCTTTCTTTCGCGTTCCCTCTTTATCTCTCTCTTTTTCTCCCTCTCTCTCTCTCCCTCTCTTTCTCTCTCGCGAAACGAAAGAAAGAGAAATAAAAGATCAATTATTTTTGGTATAAAAAAAAACTGTAATTTAACGTATGTTATAGGATAATTTAATAAAATTTATCAATTGATAATTGATATTGAGAATATTTTCAAAATTTAAAATTCAATTAAGTAAAGGAATATCGAAAAGCGAAAATTCCTGTGGAAAATAATTTTAAAAATTTGGTGACACAAATTAAAATTTAGAAAAGCTTTGCTGTCATATAATGAATAACAAAATAGATTTAATTAGATTCTACATGTAATATATCATTCAGATAGTAACGTGTAACTTTCACGCAACTTACATATCCCGTCAAGGGAGTGCAAAGGGATTATTCTTTTAACAATTGCATTAAATATAACGACAGATAGTTTTGATAGATAAAAAAATTAAATGTTGGCCATGGTAATAGAGAACGTAGTATATTATCGTTACTTATAGCGTATAAAAAAAAATTTCTTCATTACTAATGAAAATTCAACTTATTTTACGGAAGTAAGTAAATCATGTAAGAGCCATATGTTTGCCTTTATAGCATTGCAGACCAATCGCTACTACGCTTGGGATAACAGCGTTGCTTTTAACGACTTGTTAAAACTGATATCCATATCGGTTAGTTTTTTTTTAAGATTTCCGTCTAAAAAAGCAATTACAATAGTAACAATTTGATAAATTAATTTGAATTGTTTCGATGAATCATTTGGTTTATTATTTATGAGAAAAGAAAAACCTTTCTATTTCACATGTATATTAAACGAACTAAATCCCGTCGTTACAAGGCTTATAATTGTCTATAGATCTTTTTTCTTGTGATTACAATGATTTTCATCAATTACATTTCCAAAAAGTATAAATTAAAAATTTCGCAGTTTCATTGAAAAGGCCACGCAGATAATTTTCAATAATCACGTAGTGGTTTAGACGTTATATGTAAGTGTTATTGTTGCAATGTTGTTTAGCTTGATATTGGCTTATGAAAGCTCATTTAATTTATTGTAATAATGACATTAGTAAATGTTGTCATTACCATCATAATGACGACTTCGAGGCGCAAATAAATGTATTATTGTTTCAGCATTACTGAAGAACGAGAAAGTACAGCAGATGTGTTAGGGCTCGAGTGATTGAACTTACTTGCTGGGTACGATGCCGATGCACCAATACTCCAAAAGCATCTCCGAGGATTGCTGCCATGATGGTGCAGTCGGCTGGGTTACAACTCGGTGCTTGCTCTTTGACTTTATCAGGCCACATGGACAGTCGCTGCAGAGGACGACTTCAACGCAGAGGTATGCACCAGCGGTGACTCGCTCCGTTATCTCACGAACCAACACGAGGTATCTGTCGCACTGTAATCACATCGTACGATAATTTTAACGTCATTTCGGCTTTTCAAAATTATTTTTTATACATTTATTTTCATGATCTTGGAGAGGGTAATACTTATATAAAGAACTTAAAGGCTTTTAATCTATGACTGGTCGTATACGAGTCGTACGGGTATTTAAAAAAAATGTAATCCATTAGGAGTTTAATTGAAAATACTGATTCGTGATGAATACCAATATTGGTAACTTGTAATCTTTTGAGATAGAAATAAATAAATTTTAGCTATATGATTTTTAAACGTCTCTACGTTCAATGTATTCACAATAACAGTAAATACGATAAAACAGCAGCGAAACCATGTTGCCTTATTTTCTACAACCGTATAAAATAGAAAATAGGTTAAACTAATTTACGAAAACAAAATTGTCTGTTACAGAGTTGTGAAAGGTGAGATTTTCCAGGCTAGAACGGTATAATAGTTAACGACAAAAGTGAAACCTAATGAATATGCAGAATGATTGCAAAGACTAATGATGTAATGACCGTGAGTTTCATGAAAAAGTGAGACCTGACTGAAATCTCACGACAAAGGAAATAGCAATAATATAACTCACACTTTAAAGACTTTAAAGAGGTCATTGTTTCCAGAAAAGAACAAGATTTATGATATCCTATACTTAGCTCTTTGTTTGAAGGAGATTTTCTATTATTTGCCAAAAATTAAAAAAAAAGAACATCAAGTAGAAAGACAAAAAATCTTTAAAACGATTTTAATAATGTATTCTAGTAAGCTGTTAACTTTACGTTTTGTTAACAGAGGCTTTAAAGTAGAATGACTTCAATGTACAAGTCATATACATGGACTGTGAGAGAAACAAAACGTGAAACGGTATGAAGTCACGCAGTCTAGATTTTACGTGTATTGATCGACAATGACCCTCTTTCATAAAGTTCAATTTAAATCGTGTCCTAATTACATTTGCTTCATATATCTTGCATTATTCATTGAAAAATAAAATACACTAAAAATAATAAAAACTTTTTGTTTATTAATTTTATATGACCTAAAAATAATTAGTTATTCAATAAATATTTGCAGAAAGTTAATGAAGGATTTCGTTAGAAAATATTGAATGCATTCTATATGAATATTACGTTTTAAAAATTGATAAGATAAAAAGCATCAAATCTGATTTCTAAAAGTTTAAATTGGGTGTACATGAAGCCTAGGGAGAACTGATGATTCTAATTATTAAAAGACCAGTGATTTTTTTTAAGTGGAAATTTGATACTGATATACATGTGTCATACCATACATACAAATAATTATTTAGTTTATAAACTTGTTTTCTTGAGACCTTCATTTGCATGCAGACAATGCCGAGAAAGTTTTCCGAATATTATTGAAATGCTTTATTTTTATCATAGGGGTTCTGGGAACTGTCTGCATATAAACAAAAATCCTGAACGATCGGATTTTTAAAATAAGTAAATGTCACGATAAGAATGGTTTCCACATCCCATACCGTAATTTATTGAAGTATATTATTTCCTTGAATTAAAAGTTATAAATTGGACTACCAAATATAATGACCGAAGAATGTATTAAAGTCAGTGCCCGCATTGGCTCATACTTGAGACTTTTCAATATATTATTAATGCAGGAATTCAATGAAACTTTCACTTGGGAAAAGAAAAGCCTCGTTGAAGCGAGGTCGTTTTGAATCGACGTCAGCAAGGCATAAAATAAAATAATGAACATAAAATACTCACCAAATAATTATCTTTCTCGCAGACATGATTGTTGGGAGCGGGCTGGAGCGGCGGCACGCAATGCGGGCCCTCCTTGTAGCCACGCGGAGGACCCTGGATTCTACCTTCGCAGACGAGGACTCCTAAAGCTCGGACCACACTCAGATCACCACTCCGACTGCCGAAGCCGCTAGGGCTGGCCTGGCTGCCCGCCCCTGCGCCTAGGCAGTGCATTCCTGAGGTAACAGAAACATTAACAATGTTAATCATTTTATTTTTTTTGTATAATGCTCGCTAATATGGCCAATGAATCTCGGTTTATATTGTTAAGGTCGTAAGTTCTCATTCAAGATATTTTGCTTTCTCCAAAAATACAAATTATAAATTTCCTATGCGTGTAGGTAATGTACAATAATTATGGTTTTTTTCTCTATCTTTTTAATATTTTTATTAAGGTACAACAGTTAAACTATATAGCAAACACGAAACTTTAAAAGAGAAAATGCAGTAACCAGAGCTCCGTAATAAATCCCACAAACGACAATAAATCCAAATCCGTGAAATCCGAATTCCGGTTGAAGTATATATTTTACGCCCGAGAATTCGCCGTGTCCGCATTAATTCACCGACCAGTTCGAACTCGTTGCATACAGCAAAGTTCCTAATTACAAGCGCGCTCTTGCGTCGAAAAGTTGGCCACGAGGTGCACGATTGCGGCCAGAAATCAATGCTCCTCTCTTATTCGCGAACGCGCGCAATTCTCGAGCTAGCAAGGCCGCACGCGTCCATTGAGAAACTGTATAACGTCGTCCGTACCGCGAAGACGACTCTCCGCGCGGCGTTTTCCGCAAGGTCAACCGAGCGTTTTGCGGCTCGCCTGTGATGTGCATCACACGCGTGTCTACGCACGTGCGGCACGAGTCTTTGTGTGTATATACACATGCTTCTTGCATCGCATCACGCTCGGAAAAGAGAAGAGAAGAGCAAAAGAGAGAAAGAGAGGAGAACTGCTTTTGACGGACCTATTTCTGTATTTAGACGCTTTGTCGTGAACTTGTGTGTGTGTGCGTGAGTTGCAGCGTTTCGGAATTTCTGCGCTCAAGTTGGCGCGCGCAGCTAATGAGCGCGGATAATAGCCTGATTAGCGCCTTTTTCGGCCTGTCGAGAAACCAGCGCGTTTCGTTCTATATACATATGATAACTTTGAATTCGGACTATTTAACTTCAAGTTCGCGTTTATCATCGCTAAGAGAGAAAATTTCATCTTTGATCGCATGATTTATGCAAATAGAATTCGCAAATTGTTCTAAATCGTTCGTGTATAAGTGGAATACTCTTATCAGGTCAGACATGATCTACATACAGTGACATTATATATGTTTACTGTAAAACAAAGTATTGTCCGGTTATGTTAACAATATTAAATAATTTTTTCTCTTTATTTATTTTTTTTTTCAATACTATATATCATATCGTGACACTGATTTATGAATTTCCCAACTATCTGAAATAGTATAAATCAGTTTGACGATATTAATAATTCAGAAGTCACATGGCATTGATGAAATTCTATCTCAGCCGTATTAATATCGCGCCAAGATAAAAGAAAAGAACGATAACGATAAATATAGACCATTGACACCGAATATTGCACTCGTTAGATAATCTTTCGCGCATGTTCCCATGGAAACTAAAAATCTTTCGGCAGCAATGATTTGCAGGCGTACGTACTTATACGTTAAATATGAAATACGCAAAGGAAAATGCTAAGAATAGTCGATTGAAAAATCAGCAGTAGATTATTTTCACTCGGACATGAAAACTCAATGCTTCATTCTCTTGTCACTCTTCCACAAAATCGTTCAAAACAAAAATACACATATTCGCGCTATAGAGAGCCCCACACACAGGTAATACGTCAGCTGCTAACGTACTTTGCGCGCACTGCCTCTTCCTCTCTTTCACTCTAAGACTAATAGGTCTGTATATATATACACACGCACATGTTTGTCAAAAATAACCCGCCCCCCGCACGCGCGCACATAACCGACCTTCCTTGCGCCGCGGTTTTTCCTCGGCCTCGCTCTTGGCAGTTTGGAAGCAGTCCGCGACGATGCGCAACAGCAGCAACCTCGGCGACATTGAAAATCCGCTTCTCTCCGCCGCTTATGCAGCAGCTGATGCCAATTCGAAAGTCCTCCTCCTCGTCCCCCAAAAGCTGCGCTCGCATTTTTCCACGCGCGCCCAGTTTTCATCAAACTCACAGCGATGTATAATATACCTATCCCCCTTTGCCAGATTAAATTTAAAAAATCTCCGCGCAGCGCGCTGTATAACGACGACGGCACCGACAGGTCATCGACTCTCCCGCACTACGCTCATTGTTTACAAAACAGCAGCGCGGCGGGCGACGAAGGAAAACGAGCGAGAAGAGAGACACTTGAGGCACACACATCACGCGCGCTTCGATTATTGATACGCGCGGGCGCGAGGCGAGAATACACACTATACGCTATATGCGGTTATATAGGGAGTTCGGCTCGCGAATTTTGAATAAAGAATGCGCGCGGAGAGCAGCGGCCCTGGCTTATATACAAAGAGCGAGACGAGGGTGAGCGAACTGTACGCGCCCGCGCGACATGCGCAAAAGCGAGCTTCAACCCTTGCGCGATGATGGGGGGAGGAAGTCGAACGAGAGCCGAGCGCGGGACGGGAGGAAGCGAGACGGCAGACACGAGACAAAGGCGCGCACAGACCGCGCGTTTAATGTATATATATATGTACGGGGAATGGAAGAGAATTGAAATTTCAAGTGCGCGAAATTCGGGACGGGGATTTTGAGCCCGCGTGTGTTATGTACGGGGGCTGAAGGATATAGGGGCTTGATTATCGCGAAATTAACCCTGGCGGCAGGACAATAGTCGCGCGGGGGCTTGATTGCAAACTTTTTGCGTTGAGAGGGCAACGTGCGTTTGAAAATAAATATAAACATGTAAGAGCTTTAAAAAAAATGTTTTATGAGTCACTTTTTTATTTGTCATTTTTTTAAAATGGACCAACTTCTTCACAAAGAAATTGACGTACACAGAAAAGCGGGTCGTTAAGCATTTTTAAACTTTTTTCTGGACCAAGTTGATGCATGAAGATTATAATACGAAACTTTTATAGGGATGTAGTGCACTAAACAAACTTAAACTTAGCCCTGGTCATCTTGTGATATAATTGGAATAACAAAAAATGTGCAATATTTTCCGTAAAGCTTTTTTACAATCGTGCATCAAGTAAGGTCTGCCAACTCTTCAATAAATTACGTTATATTTAGCCCCTTTGTTGTACATTTATCAATGTAAATTAATAAACATAAAGCGTGTTGACAATCCTTTCGGCCCAATGCTTTTATAAGGGCTAATTTTAAATTCAAATGTTCCAGATAATAGAGTAATTAATGGGGAAAACGGCTAAAGACGCAGAATTATATTCGCGATGTAATCACGCTCTCACATTCTATAAATAAGGCGAAAGTCACGCGAGCGATGAGAAAATCGGCGCCTCCGCTAGTTGAGGGGAAGAGCAAAATTCGAAAGCACAGCGAAAGCGGAGAAATAAGGGATGGAGCACAGCGCAGAGGGGTGGAAGGTAAAAGCGGATACACAGCGGTTGAAGGAGGGGAAGGTTATGGCCCCACGCGCAGTGCGTTCGCCCCGGATCAAAGCCCCGATGTAGAAGCTGGGGAGAGGGATACGAATTCGCCGTGGCGAGGACGACGCCGGGTGGAACGTCCGATCCAGACGGCCAGCGCGTCGCCGTGTCTTTGTGTAATATAAGTCTCGCCGAGAGCTTTTGCGCGCACCCGGCCAAAGATAATTTTTCAAGCTCCCGCGCGCCGCATTTCCTTTGTTTGCTCTCGCGAGCGCGAAAAATAGCGCGAGCTTGCGTGCCGACGGATTCCTTGCGCTTCCCGCGTCAGAGCTTTTTTCAAGAGTGGGAGTTTTGAGTGTTGGATTTAGAGGGAAGACTGCGTAACGGCGTTAATTAAAAACTCGAGCGCGGCTGAAAATGCTCTTTGTGCAGATGCGCGGCGGGTGAATCGAACTTCAATTTGAACACTTCTCGTATTTACGAGAAGTGAGGGGAATTTAATGAATTTGGAAAATTAATTATCGCACTGCCATGGAACACCTTACCGTCCTTTTTTTTCGTCAAAGTAATTTCTTTTATAAAGAACGAATATAATAAATTCACACCGGCATGAATTTGCCAGATTAATTTCAAGCATTTTTAACAAACAAAAGTTCATACCATTATATTTTTCGTAGAAATCAGTTTAAAGAAAATAGCTGTGAACGTACAGTAAATAAGGTAAAGTTGATAAATTTTACATTTTTTTGAATTTTCATCAAAGCCTTTGAGAACGTTTTGTCGGACAAAAAGAGCTGATTAGCTTTTTCTACCCACCAAATGGAATACTTTATTTTTTGCGTGACTTTTTTCAAGCTTGTAAGCTCCGAAAACCGCGTCATTGTTTTAATATTACACAAACAGCTCTCCCCTCCACTCCTTCAGAAAATGAAATGTATATATACACAAAGCTCTATCCCCGTGGGTTCTAATTTTATTCCTCGCAGCTCAATTTCCATAATCTCTCCTTCTTTCGGCGAGGAAAGCGGCACGACGAAAAAAATACACCGCGGACGCACGCACAGTGTTTATCTCTCTCTCGGATCCGATCGAGGCTTATTTTCGTCAGCGACATTGTCCTAGGTCTATACCACATGGCGGCGGCAGCCTATCGTCAAATCGACCGAAGGTTATAAATTTTATCGCGAGCTCGCGACCGTTCACTATTATATAAACACCGAAGCTCCGCTATACAGGTAGCGACTATATATACGTGTCGTGCATTGCGCAAGCAGCGCTACATTAACCTTGAGATAGTGTCACGATTCGGTTAATGATTTCGGTCGCGCATATATGGGGCTGCCATTAAACGGGCGCGCATCATTTTCGACATGTGTTCCATATCTATATGGAGGCGCTTCAAAATATTGGGGATATACGAGCAGCCTTGAATGTATTGAGATTCGCTGGCGCTACATCGCACAAAAGTTATACTTACATTCGTGATTGAATATTAGCGTGGAAGCCAAGTCTTTCCAAAGCTGCGGTTGAGAGAGGGAGAAAGCGATAAAAGAGGCAATAAAGAGACCGTAAAATTTTCGAATTTTTATATTCAAAGCGTTCTCTCTCTCTCTCTCTCTCTCTCTCTCTCTTTCTCGTATAGTCGTAGGTTGGATAACGGCACGAATAAAAATAAAGTACCTGCTCGAAAGCAAAGGCCGCGCGAGAGCCGGTATAGCAGGCTGTAACAAAATACAAACAAAATTTTCGAAAGAGAAACAGGCAGTCATACATATATTTATACCGAGCGCCGAGTCGGATCAAAACATAAAAGATTCTCCACGTCTATATATATGAGCTAAGTATATACTTAGCTTATTATCTATCCTGTGTATTTTTATTATGAACAGGTAAGAGAGAGAGAGAAAGGACGAGAACCCTTCCACAGCCAAGAACGTATATATCCAAGAATTATTTTTATCACGTTCAAGCGACGGTAAACAGCCGAGAATGAGCGAGTGAAAGGGAAAAAAGAGATAAGACGAAGTGAGAGGGGGGGAGGGAGAGTCAAAGGGCTGCACTCACGGCGAAGAAGGTAATCGCAAGAGGCACTTCTTTGGGTACACGCGATCGGTAGAGAGGCTAAGGAACTTTAAGCGAGGCTCTCGCTAAAGCTCGTAATATCCTTGCACGAGATATGTACAGCGACGAGCGCGGGCCGTTTCACTCGCGAGACCGCGCACTCGAGGCACAGAGAAGAGGAAGAAAAAAAGGAGAGAAAGAAAGACAAAGAGATAAATAGGGCATCCAGCGCGCGACCTCAAAGAGTGCGAAGGAGAGCCAAAAGAGAGGCGAGCAGAAAGACTTTTTGAGAGAGGAGAGGCTCGCGAGTCGTAGCTGCGTGCATGTGTCCGTATACGAAAGAGGGAGGTAGGAGGAGGAGGAGGAGCACAGGGTCAGCAACCCGCGAGGAGTAACAAACTGGCCGGGCGACGCGCCGAGCCTCGTTCTCTCCCTCCCTTTCTCTTCGTTCAGCTGTGCTTTTTCTAGACGCGACGTCTGGAGCGCCAACCTGTTCGTCCCCCGCTGAACGGCCAGATAAAAGAGCAAAAGGAGTCTGTATACGCGGCCGAGATTCTCTCTCTCCCACTCGTGTCAGTGTGTGCGTGTACATATGGTATAAACAAAAACGAAGCGGGCAATTTACGACACGATTATCGGAGTCGCGCGCGTGGTGCAGCTGTATATATCGCGCGCGACGTTGTCTATTAAAAGGTGTATTGACAAGGTGCAGGGATGTGTGTAGTGTGGCGCGAGCTGCTGCCTCGATAAGGGCAGGGATGTAAGCTAGAGTCTGTGTGTGTTGCTTGCTTGAAATTTCCGATAGTATAACTTATATATTCTGTTGAATTATCTAATCAGTATGTGCTCCATTATCCTTCTTTCAAGTATAAATGCAAAAATGCAATAATCAAAGTTATTATTATATATGTAATTGTATAACTAACGTCCAGACCTGAGTAAGACGCGGATGAAGATGCTAAATGCAAGATAAGCACTGCAAAATTGTTTAACCAGATAAGATAGAAACTTAGGCGAACGGTACAAATCCTATACGTTTTTTTAAAAGTGTGTTCAGATAGCGCAGCTTTGTGTATTTTTCATCTCGAAGGACAGATAAACACAACTTTTACCTGAAGTCTGTATCCACCGGAAGAGCTCATTTCATCATTCGCACCGCTGCTCCCTCGGCAAGTAAAGACGTATACGTTTGTTCTCGGCATTTCAGCGTTATCTCTCTCCTATTCCAGCTTGCCGCTCGCGCGTCGACCATCTCAACAGCATAGTAGCCGGGAGATGCACTTAACCAGCGGTAGCAGCAGCAGTAGTACACGGCCATCGGGTCATACTTTTACGGTTACAGCGCGCCATACGGGCGCGACGACAGCCGCGAAGAGGAAGAAAAATGGGAGCGCGCGATGCTCGATAAGGCGCGTGTTATATATGTATGTACGGTGTATACGTATCGCGGCGTATATATACTTATACGCACACATAAACGCTGTGACCCTGCTCGAACTCGGCGTCTTCGCTCTCCCTTGACACATCATCATCACGAGTATAACAGAAGTCGTGCTCTTTCTTCTCCGATCTCCATGCAAACTTTTATTGCGCGCCGGTCGGAAAAATGGCACGATCGATGATAATTCGATGACGAATCGCGCGCGATAGAGTAGGCGTCTGTCTCTCTCTTTGTTGCGCTAGCACAAGATGATGGACTGCACGAGGGAGCTGCAGCATACGCACACACACGGGCCATCACGTGAGCGCTTTATTAATAGAGATCGCGCTGTGTGTCTCTAATTTTATACTTTTCAGAGGAGGACAGGCGTTGCTGCTGCAGACTGCGTGGAAGGGAATCGCTTGAGATGTTTGATACACAGATTCATCCGTGAATTTGAGAGGATTTTATACCGCCAAGTGCTCGTACAAACGTGCTTTGAGGTATAGTTAAGCCGATTTTCAATGGTGTAGTATGTTTGAGAGCTCTTATCTGTTTCACTTTTAATCTTCTGATAATATGGTTTATAAGCTTATTTCGAAATATTACACACATCCTGCCCAACTTTCGATTCTCGATAATTATTACTAAGCCATATTAAGTTGTTTTCCGTACTACTTATTACTCACGTGTATCATCATGAATTATTAGCCTCTAATATATTTTCCACTTTATTTATATCAATAGTTGAGATCTATTATTCGATAACTTGTGCAGAATGTCGAACAACCAACACACCTACATTACTATCCACCTTCAGAATTTTCCGAACTCACGCGAATCAATCACAAAAAAGAAGTAGAAAGAAAAAAAAGAGCACCCTATCTCACCCTCCCGTGGGTCTTATCAATAACGGCACTCAGGTACACGAATTCGCCCACCAAACGAAAGAGAGCGTCTTTCAAGGTTCTGTATATGCGGGGGCAAGGTCCTTCGGTACGTGACCTCGAAGAACCTCTTATCGGCGCGGCTCAAAGGGAACGAGAAAGAATCCTGCCCGCGCTGTGGCAAAAACCATCCGCGTAGGTATATAACGTTTCGGTGTACAGTCACCCCTTCGTCTAGACAGCACGGGCGCGGCAGGCGAAGGGGAGATTCAACGAGCGCAAGAGAGAGAGAAACAGATTAAACGAATAGGGCTGGATAGAGAGAGAGAGAGAAAGGAAAACTAAACGACGTGGGAGAGAGAGAGAGTACCAGGCACCGCAGCGACTACGTCCATGTATTTGGGGTCGAAATTTCGGGACGACAAAGTACGGTCCATGACCTTACCCTCGGCCGGATTCACCGGGACGGCGTTACTGCCTTTGTCCGCACTGTTATCCCTTCAGAATCGCACGCGCTTTTTCCGAGAACAGCAATAAACCCCTTTGGTCGCTACTTATGACCAGGATTCGCGCTCGTAAAAAGTACCAGCTGTACGTTATGCGGTTGCATGCAACTACAGAGAGAGGATTTCTCAGCCGGTTGCTCTTTTGGATATTTTCGCTGAAACTCGAGATTCGTTTTCCTTGCCAAATTCGAAGGTTGGTTCGGAGGGATGGCGAGTGGAAGACACACAACCGCTCTCACTCGAGAGAGACTCTGCGCCTTTGGGCGCAAAGAAATAAGGGCAAGACGACCATTGAGGTGGCGGCTCTGCTCTCCGACCGCCCGCCTTCGCCGTGTTATACCTCGTCGTAGAGCCCGAGCGCTGCTGCTCTGCCCGCGTATAACTACGAGCCGTCCAGAAAACGTGAGCTCTCGGCATGTATGCCAGCAACAGCTCTCGAGCACGAGAATGAGTGAGAGAGAGAGAGACTGTGTGGCTGCTGCTGCTGCTGCTCGGCTTCCCTTTTGCTCACTCTTTCTCCCGTCCTCTTTCACGTGCTCGCGCCTTTTCTTTTGGATCTCTGGGACACACCGACAGGCACACCTACACACGTACAGCTCTGCTCACCTTGCTGACGAACAAGCGCTCGCGCGAGAGATATTATCACAAGCAAGCGACAATGATTTAACGAGCGCGCTTGCGACTTGTGCTCTATTCGATTAACGGTCTCCTTTTTTTCACGTGTACCCAGATTTTTCAGTGCGAGATCGGCAGAATAACGTCTTCATAGTGTGGTTTGTAAGCGTGTTACCGTACGGTTCAGTAACCCCCTCTGTGACTCCGGTTTAACAGAGAGCGCGGGTTTGTGTATAGTATAGATATGTGATGTGTATGGGTGTGTGTAACGATAGCGAGAGATTCGATGGGGAGATACGGGAAGAGCGAACGAGCGTCGCAATTAATTTGACTCGCGTTTTTCCACTATACGCTTCGGTCTCGTGCTACTATATAGACGCGAGATGATTCATGGCCTGATTATTGTGATGAAAATCGAATTCGACACTATAGGTGTAATTACGTTATTATGGTGCGCAAATGACTGAATGATTTTTCATATGACGTCGCGAATTATAATTTAAATATAATGAGAGTTTCACCTGTTTTTTATACTTTCTCAGAGTGCGTCATCCACTTATACAAAGTTTTCGAATAAATCGTGCAGAATCACGCTGCTCATTAAGCTTTTTCATCAATTCAATTTTCAATGTGGTATATATATACATCATAACATTTTTTTTACGATATAGTTTGTTTGACATCGTATCTATTATGCATAAGTTCGCGAGAGAAGAAAATGTTAATAAATTATGTTAATGATGTTAACCTTATTTAGCAAACAAACATTTCTCATGTAAATTAAACGATTCTTATTATTCATTATAACATATTTGCATAGTTAGAATTTTATAACACTACGCCGTAACCTTTATGTAAAATAACATAACCAAAAGAATAAATTAAACGATATCCATCTTCCATACGCCTCAATTGTCACACTGCGTGACGAATCTTACAGACATGAAGATTCTATCATTTGTGCGCAGGGATGGATATAATAATAAAAATACTTCGAGCCTAACAAATTTTACTACGTCGCGGAGACAGGCATTCAGAGAAACACTAAGAGGAGAGCGTGTTACGTTCAATTTCTCAACTGTTGGGAAATGGAAATAAAATTTACATCTACTTAAAGCAGCCAATAGTGTTTACGGTGTTTACCGATATCCCAAGCTCGCCATGAGAACCTGTATACATCTTTCACGAGCCGACACAGCGCGACTTTCTCGCCGTAGGTTTGAAAAGTAATTGTTGTAATATATATCCTTTCCTCAGATAAACCGGAACATCCACTTTGCGCCGCATTATTTCTGATTCCGCGCATTTCCTTCGCTATATACGCGTATAATAGAGGGAAGCCGCTCGTTAACAATGGCAACGATCGTTGCAACTCACGCGTGCGCTGAAATCTGGATTAAAAGGACGCGCGCGCTCGAGATAAACAAATAAGATATTCAGCGTGGAAAGTTTCGCGGCGGGCGCGTCTCGGGCTATAGGCAAAGCAGCGGCTAACGGTGAATTATATCGCGATATCTCTTCCACGCGGAGACAATAAGAAAGCGCAACGCGGTGTGTGTGTGTGCGCCAGTCATGATTACCGCTTCGCTAGCACGAAAAGTCGTGACGCGGCAATGGTTTATAGTGTAATTTTTATCAAC
The DNA here is from genome assembly GCA_900474315.1 of Torymus auratus. Lineage (NCBI taxonomy): Eukaryota > Metazoa > Arthropoda > Insecta > Hymenoptera > Torymidae > Torymus > Torymus auratus. The sequence goes on along the minus strand of UXGD01001274.1, from coordinate 10,425 downwards.
CGCGTATAGGGCATATATCTCAATCCCCCTCGTTGCGGCAGTGCGCACATCCTGTATTTTGTATAATACATGCAGTGCCTACATTCACGGTGATGTTTTATAAATGTATGGCGAAGTTTACGAGGGCAGCGCACTCGAGCGACAGAGATAACTCAGATCTATTTTAATGGCGTTCGTTAATAAGCCAAGAGTCAATGTTCTTACGAGTAATATTATTGCGACTACTGTCGACGCATATTCCACTTGCTGGCGATACCAGAGCTCTCGATAATAAATTTTTATCGGCGTGATCTGTAATTGACAGCGGAAAGACGCAAGCTCTTTAAATGACTAGTTCGAGTTTACAGATAATATACAAATAATCACCGAGATATGAATCGGTACACTTTCAGGTACTAGCCAAGTGTTAACCGCAGTAGCTATAATATACATTTGGAAAGCTATATAAACGGTATCTTTTACACTTCAAACAACAACGACACGTTGAAAAACATTATACAGATGGAATAACAATATTAATGTTATACAACGAAGTAACTCCACGCGCCGACATACATTGCGCACATGACCAACACTCGTCAAAGTCTTTTCCTATAGCACTCTTCCACCAATCACTTCAATTCGCAGCGCGCATCGAAATAATTCACGCGCTACACGGACGCGCCAACAACAAGTGTCTCTCAGCGCTGCAGGCGTCCGATCAATCATTATACGCATATATACAAGCATTCGCGCTTTTACAGCGATACGTTCGCATCTTTTTCACGACACGAGACTCGCGCGCGCGTGATAGCGTATAAAGAAGCATCGTCGCGGGCATCTTCTATACCTCGACTTCTATTTCGGGCATCGCGCGCGGCACGCCGTATTGGGCTCGGCGGTGCGGATGATGACGTTTCTCAAGATCAGCAGCGCACTGAGAGCGCGAATAGTGTCACACACGGCCGACCTCGCACTTGGAGGCCTGCCTTTTCCGGTACCGTCGACAGACAGAGATTGCTGAGACAGAGAAGCGCGCGTCTCTTAGATAAGTTAAATAGACGAGGTACAACGGAGAATGGACGAAATAATTGTTTGGGATATGGTATACGCGATTCTGCTTAGTGGTGTGCAGATCGTCGTGGATTTATGAAAGCTGATGAATGGTTGAGGGGTGCATGGCCTCGGGTTTCTTTCATTGGCCGATGATCTATATATCTTTCGAAATATATAAGGTCTAAGGTATAAATAATTGTGGAGGAGGATCGACGTTTATCAGCCGTCGACTGGTTTTATGAGGTAAAAGAAATAGAGGAAATACAAACTTTTAGTGATAATTCGATTCGAGGTTTTCGTGAGATATTTATTATGTAATAATTAAAAGCGAGATCAATTATCAAGCGACACCTTAGATGCCTGGTATTGCTGTTTGAGAAAAGATAAGACTCATTGACAAAAAATCTGAAAGAACGGATTTAAAGATACTTTGTGCCTCAATGTTTGATAACTGGTTGTTTTATTCGATACGATATTTGGGAGTGAATTATGCTGAACAGCAATAGCATCGCACTCAAAAACCTGCATGCGTAATGTTGCACTTGAAAAAAATTGAGGGAAATCCATTTACAAATACTATATTTCAAATTCAATTATATCCGTTACAAGCAACTACAAGCTATCGTCGTAGCAAGAGATAATAAATATTTTATTTCATAATAAATTACCAGTAACTAACAGAATATTTTTTACTCGGTAGACCTTTGTAAAAAAATACAAACACTGATAATAATTTAATAGCTAATTCTTCATATCTAATCTACTTAAAAATATAGACCAAAATGTTGTTTTATATTGACTTATTATGATACACGCATATGTGACCGCAAACTTATGTATATTTAGCCCTTTCGCCTTGAAACTATAAATATTGACATTGGGAATTTTAAATATACAGTAACACTGAAAATTAAATTTCGATATTATCTAATAACGGTAGAGGATATTGGAGAACAGAAATTAAAATAATAATTTAAACAAAGTTATTCACAGAATTCAGGCAATGCAAATTGGTTTAAGAAGAGTTCTTGGTCGATATGAATTACTTATATGTATAAAACTAAAACTTGTTATCAAATAGCAGTATTATATTTTGTTTGAACTGTAGAAACAGATTCTAAAATTTTCACTTATTATTTTTTAATTATTTGTTTCTTATGTAAAAATATAATAAAATATTTAATTTGAAAAGAAACGACAAAATTTGACTTACAACATCAAAAGCTTTTCTGCTAAACCTTAAACATATCTTTGATAGTGGCCAATGTCTGCGAATTTTTTGCATATATATTTTATACAAAGTGCATGCATTAATCGTAAAACAGGAAATAAAAAAAAGAAATAAAATTTTCATATTCTTGAAAAATTTTTTCTTCATAAAGTTTTCCTAGGAGATGTGCGATAAAAGAATATTTAAAGGTCACGTAAAAACTTGTACATAAATATTTTATTGCCACAATTTGGCGTAGCATAAACTATTATACCCACCAAAACAGCCAACCTATCTGTATACGCAAGCTTACGCAGAAACAATAGTCAAGCTCGATTTCGTTAATAATGCCTTTGTCCTTTCCCATAAATAAAAGAAAACAGCAACACACGCCATGTCGCTCTCGCGGACTCAACTCATCGATAATCCCTTTCGGCGCTCGCAACACGCCTGCTCTGCTGCAGATTATCGAATAAGGGCTTTGCCGCCTGCGCCGATGACGCTATACCGCGTCGGAGGTAACGGCGTGCGTCACACACTCGTCTATCTATCTATCTATCTGTCTCTCCTTTTTTTTCCACGCCTGCTAATTGCATCTCGCTCACGGACGCTCGATCCGCTGCAGCGCGTGTACGCATACATACGCGAGCGCACGCGCTTAGCCTTTACGTAATGACACCGCGGTATAAAGTCGCTTTTTATGTAATGCGAGAGGCTCGCGCGTTATGCGAGTCCCGTCGTAATTTCCTATTCGCGCGCCGCTGCACACGCACACATAGTGCGCGCACGCGCATAAGCGACAATCGAACCTCGCCCTCGTCACGGCGATCTATCGTGTGCGGCGAGGTGACTCTTTTTGTCGTTATATTTCAATGCTTTGGCTATGCATTTGCCGATTGTTTATGTATGGGAATTGTTATCGAAACGAGTTGAGATTATAGATATGAGAGAACTGTTTTTATAATTACACGGAAGCAAATTGGCGAGGCATTGGTAAAGGTGACATTTACCGAGTGAGCTTATAGGGTTTTATCGGATTAACTATGGAAATTGACTTTAACCCAGATTTTATTTTTCATTTTCCACAAAAATATTTAGAACTCGTTTTATAAAGAAGTTCGTGTGAGTTGGTATAATAAATTGCTATATACATTTATAAAAATGTACCAGATAAACATTTATGGGCACATTGTCTAAAAGCTTTTGGTACTCTACAACAGAATATATATTTTTTAACTACTTTTGAATGCATGAAAAAGTTTTTATAGTATATTCTTTATCGTACTTTCATGAAGCAGTCTGAAATGCTTTAGTTACGTATTCAAGCATATTGTAGTACCACCTAAAATGAAATATTTCAATCGAAAATTCCGTAAAACAAACACTTGTCTCTTTGCAATGACAACCATCAACAACCGATATGAAATTCTATTTTCCTTAGGAAAAAGAGATTTACACAACGGTCCATCATTAATCACAAATAATTATCAGTCACTCAGAACGCCCAAAAACCGCATCGGCGATACGACGCTATATAGGTAGCAAAAAGCAGAGGAAAACGGCAGCCTTTTAATTTTGCACATCCTCCTCTGGCACTTGTTCCTTTCTCTCGCGTCGAAGCGCGTGTGCACGTATCGAGCACGCAGAGATAGATAGAGAGAGACAGAAGGGCCTCGCGCGACTTTCATTGACGGGTAATTAGCGCGGATGATGTGCGTGCACAGGATGCTGCATTAGAGAGGAAGAGGGGGGACAAGCAGAGCGTGTAACTCACGATCTTTCCGCGAGCTGTATAATAAGCGCCACGCCTCCGACAACGAGCTATACGAACTCTATGCTCTATTGGTACTGGGTAGTACCTATACGTGTTTGCGAAAGCGAGAGGGTTTTTTGTTCGATCTGTTGCGCGTCTCCCAAGAGCCTCGGTACTTATATGCATTGATTGGTTGATAAGGGAGATGCGGCCCGAGAATTAGCATTCATACAGATGGAGCATAGCTATATATACGGAGAAATTTCATGAATTCAACGTATGCGAGAAATTAGTCATTTAAAGTATAATTGAATAGTGAAGGTCGGAATTACAGAGAAAGTTATTACCGAGCACCGTGACCGAGATAATTGATTAAAATATGGTGGATCAATTTTCAATTATATACTTTCTTTTATAATATAATTTTTAATAATTTCAAACTAATTACGATAATATTACATTTCATTATAAAGATTCTGAAATAAAATATCTATGCATTTATTGAGATATTTTAATAATTATGTCAAGATTATATATCTGTGTTGCAATAGAAAAGAGATAGTTCTATAATGAGAAATTCAAAGACGCGCAGTATTTTTGCATTACATATGATATTATTAAAAGCATCAAGCCATTTGATAATATACCAGACTGACACGAGGTCTCTCGGTAAAATTGTAATTATTAATGTATGGATGCAAATGATAAAAACAATATAGTTGTGTATTAACAAAAAATAACATTTATAAATGCGATATTAGTTTAGTACTCATGATTCGTTTCTACGCTATCAAATTGCAATTTATATCAGTATATATGCAGGGTATTGATCGGCGGATGCCTTCAAGTATATTTTATGAAGTAACGTAAAACTTTGCTACTGAAAGCGGCTTTTTGTAATTTAATGAATGAAAGTTTAAAAAGGCTCGAATAAAGATAAATGGATACAATCTCAGCACTGATTTAACTAATTTTATCGTAAATCTCTTTTAAAACTGGATTTCAAATAAAAGTTTTTGAAAAAGTACCTAACTTCATTCGTTGGGGCGAACAAAATTATTATTGAACTATTGGGAAAAGCGGCAATTGTAATTGAATGAAGTAAAGATTTTTTAGTAACAAAGAGGATGCTTTGAATGACCACTTAACCTTACTTTCGAAGTACATTCTTACTGTGCAAGCCTTCGGATATTCTCTATTGAAATCGAGAAAAAGTACAGTAGCACTTTATTTAATTAAATTAAGACTGCATAATATTACTATGCATAAGGGGCGTTGTAAAAATGGGTGTTACAATCCTTAATTTGAGTAAAATAACATGAAGTATCGATAAGACCACACGATTATGCAAGCAAATACTTTGATAACTCCGAAAATATAATTTTAGGCAGAAGTTTGGCTATCAAAACATTAAACTCATCGGTCTACAAAATTTCATTTGAATAAGAATAATAACTATACCGCCGACTCTCGTGTACGCCAACATTGACAGAATAGAGGTTCTTCAAAGGGACACTACTAAAAGCCCAGAGAGCGAAGAGAGTTAAAAAAAAGCTAAAGGTCATATATACAACGAAGACACGTAAAAATATACACATGGATGGAAGAGGAGAGACAAAAAGAGCGAGAAGGACCATCACGGAGAACGAAGAAAAGATATCGTGTCAAGGCTGATGTCTATTGATTGGGTAGTAGCGCGGGCGCGCGCATATAGGGACACGAACACAGTCGCCGCGCGCGCATACGACGGCGACGACGACACATGCGTGTGTTTATCGACTGGGCCTGCGTGTATTGAGTTCGCTTCTTCCTCTTTATCTCTCTCTCGCCCGTGTATGCGCAGACTGCTCCTACGCCCCTCTCGCCGTTATTTTATTATGGTTTTTCTCTCCCTTTCCCTTCGGGACGCCGACTCCTTTTGCTGGCAGAGCCCCGCTTGGGTGCGTTAACTCTCCCCTACGGGTGAAAACCATGGCTTTGCACCGAGTTTCCAATTGTTTTTAATCACTAGCGTGTAGACTGTCATCTTGAATTTCACCTCAATGCCATGGCGAATCGCGAATCTGATATAAGAGCGCGATTACCAAATCGAATTTCACTCAGGGGGAATGTGCTTATATTTTTTTTTCTCTTTGTTTGGAGAAGCTTCGTCCTGTCGGTATACGTGATATTTAAATAATGATGTAACGGGAACCCGATGTGGCGTATAATATATATTTTATGTGGAAATTTTTCAGAAATTTTAATATAAATGACTTTGGAATAGTTCTTTGTTTTTATCTAAGCATTCTATTGCTTGTTTTGTACAGTACATCAACAGCTTTTTTATTCAATTAAATTATTATCAAACGAAAAAAGCTCGAGAGAGCTCGAGAGCACACAGAGGATTTCCATCGGAACAACACTTTATATTTCCCGTTACGACTTCCCTCCTACACGGAACACGAAGCTCGCTGCACCCCAACGCGAATTATCATACGCTTGCGTAGCCTCGAGTCCTCTTCCCATATACGAGCTTTGTTTCTATATACGACGAGTAGGTTTATACGATAGAAGACTTCGAGAGAGAGACGCGCGCGATTGAATTTCTCGCGCGCTCGCGGAGAGGCTTGAAACACGATTCGCCCAAGAGCCGCGAAGCTTTAGAACACTTTCGAAACGACGCCCGAGTGTCGTGTGCTCTCTTTTTTTTTCTTTGCATCGCGCGCTCACTCGACTCTTTTTTCGCGCTTGACGATTTATATATTATCCGGGGAGATTTCGAGTAGTATAATATATATGCGCGCGATCGCGGAGGAATTCGCGATGCCGATTATTATAATTGAGTTTTCGACATATAATGCAGTTATGCAATACGCGATGTAGAAGAGTGCGACAACTGGATAAAAGAATTTGCGAATAAAGAAGTGTTCGTGAAAGCTTCAGAGTTTCCTTTTTCATTCGCATACGGAGTTAGAATGAGAGAGAAAATGAAAGAGCGGAACGCAGCGAGGCAACAAAGCAACTTCTCACTCGCGTATGCACACTGCTTTCATTCAATAAAGACTTAACCTCAAAGTCGCACGGCAGAGCGAACTCGTATATATGCGAGAGAGAAGTTGGAAGTTAACCCATTAAAATGTTTTTACCGACTTGAACAATGCCAAGTAGCAGTCGCGTTGAAGTTTTTAAAGCGCTCGCTACGCTATGCTTTAGAAAGCGAATTTGGAACGTATAATCGCGCGCGTCGATCTAGATTTGATGAAGATATCGGTATTGTTGATTGACCAGCCTCTGCTGCTGTTTCTTAATTTACTCATTAAATGCTTTTTAATTGCATCGGAATTGAGCAATTATACACAGCATTCGTAGAAAGCAGAACAAATCATTGTAATTTCAAAAGATCTTTGTATATATTTTCAGAATCCAAGACGCGCGCGATCGTTACCTCTTTTCGTATATGCTTATCGTCCTAGAGAACTTATCGACACTTACCAATGCGAGATTATGGGTTCTCCTAGCGCGAAGTTATTCGAATGGTCATTGTTGCGAAGGACGCATAACTTACCTGGAACAGAAAAAGAAAATACTGGTTTAGAATATTTGCATAAATGAAAAATGAAATAGATTGATGCATGCGTAGGTATAAGGAAGTCTTTGTTTCCGCAATAAACATTATAACCACGAATAAAATAACGGCTCTAAATAAATGTTTATTGTGCGACTTTTTTTTCATAACAGTTAACCCAGATTTTTACCCTGCTACGACAAAAGCGAGATAAATTTTACAACTTCTCTTAATTAAGCCTGTGTAAACACCGCTAGCTACAGTTCCTCTATTTTAAACTAAATTGTCCATCTTTTTGTTTTCGAATAAATTGATATCCTAACCCATAAAATTTTCTGTACTGTAAAAACGAATAATAATCCTATCTGTATATAATCTTCTGCCTGTTTTTGTCGATGTGGTTTATCATGCACTTTATGTCGAAAAGCGAAGACTATACACAAACAATTAACACCGCTGTCTTCCCGACGATAAAGTCGAACCTTGAAACCTCAAAACACTTCCTTCTACACACTCTCACGTCACAAAAAACTCACAACAGGAAACCCTCCTTCGCCGCTCGCCGAAACGAAAAAAGCGTCTAATCACGGACCTTGATCATCCTCTCTCACACGCAGACATGACCGCGTGGAAAAACAATCCCTACCTATCTCTCAAAAAACGGCAAACAAAAAAAAGGCAACCTGTCACGAGTCCCGACGCACACACATCTGTGCCAAGACGCACACAAAGAACGCGCGGGCGCACAGTGTAATCGCGCACGCACATACGTATATATACAGGTATAGGTACCTGCTGTTGCGTGGCTGTCAGCCGCTGGCCGTCGCTATATACACGACGAGAGAGAGAGCCCACGTACTTGCACGAGCACATCCGCGCGAGGACTGGAGAGCGCGTGTGTTGGTGCGTGTGTGTCGCGCTCAGCTGAGCGGTCGAGCCCACACAGCTGAGGGGACGGGAGACAAGATGGCGCGGAACAGCTGATTGGCTCGGCGCCTGCGCGCTGCTCGACTCTGCACTGCACTTCCCAGCGAGCCAGCGAGCGGAGGTGAGCCAACGCTGCGAGCGCGGAGCCGTCGCGAGTCTCCGTCGAGGCTCCGCCGCAAACGGACCTCCCCTCCCTCTCTCTCTCTCTCTTTCTTTTTTCGCGAGCTGCGCGCGCTGATATGTATTATATACGTGCAAGCGAGATGCCATTGATTGTCGGCGAGTTTCGCTTTGGGCTCGCATTGTACGCTCAAAATGATTGCCGAGTAGCAGTGCGCAATTAAAGATGAATTATTATGATTTTAAGCTGTGCGAGTCTCTTCATGATTTTTTGGAAAAAATATCTGTACGAAGATTAATATTATTTCGTCAATTTCTTCCATTTGTTTCATAAGTATAATGCGAAGTTTCAAGATTTTCTCCTATTGACAAATTCAAATTTTTTTCTGTATTTCATTGATTCTATCATGATTCCTATACATTTTACGCCAACTCGAGAGAAAGGTGCACGTCGTTTCCCTTTAATTAAAATAAACTCTACTTCAATCTCTTTCCAAAGCCCTCTGCTATTTCAGCAAATTCGAGCAACCACTTTAATCTTACTATATACATACAGCACCGAACCGCATGAACGCTTCTCTCGGTTCCCATAAAAAAGAGCCTCGGCAGCACAATCTCGCTCGAACCAACATCACATTGCACGAGCACACAGCCACTCGGCGCCTCGGCTCGAAATCAGGCGAATCCGAGGCTCGCGCGCAATCTATTTCCAGCGGCGGGCGCTGCTGCTGCTGCAGCTCGGGCCATATGGACGCGTTCACGCGGGGTCCACGCCTGGCCAAAAAAGGACGAGGAGGCGGCTAGTGGCTCGTATTCCCCTGCGCAGCAGCGCGCCTTGCATTTCGCGCACCAGAGAGAATGAGAGAAAGAGCAAAAATGCGTACGGGGAAGTAGCTTGGTGTTCGGTGGAAATTTAAGATGAAAATGTGCTTCTTTTGTGTTTAATTTAACGTTAAATTTGATTTTCGACTCGGGAATAATTTTACGTCCAGAACATTTACGTGCACAAATTGAAAGATGACAAAAGATGACGTCACGCCTTTGAAATGAGTAAAGGCCATGACTAATAGCACTTTGATGTTAGTAATAATTATCGTAAACGTTACTGACTTTGAAAAACGAACATAAAATACAATCAACATCCAGCATCATTTATCAAAAGATAATTGAATCGAAGTGAAACGAACAACAATGGGTTTTTAATGCAAGCATATTGAAATGTGTATCTGGCATTATGCGTATTTAATGTGCTAATGACGAGAAATGATAAAAATTATTGTATATTTTTAGTTTTGACGATTATTTTAATTAAACACCATGTTAAAGTATTTACATCAATGCTTAAAATATTACGAAAATGTATAATTTAACATAGATGTTTATATATGTAAATAATTATGCTCCGTACACACGCACATACATTCAATATCCATTGACATTGAGCTTCCTCAAAATTAATGTTTTTCCTCACGGTGTTGCGATCAGGCCCGGTATCTACTCCCGGTATCTACATAACAAAAAATGGAGTAAATAGAGCATGTATCTCTATATTTGCCTCAATGAGTTAATTGAAGAGATACGTATACATCCATAAGTAAATGAAGTTTCTTTGAATGCCTGCACTCAAAGTACATATCAAGTACATAAATTTTATTAAGGTTGAACCTTAATAAAATTTAAATCGAAGAAACCATATGTGAAACCATAACAATATTTATGCTTTTTCGAATTAAAAAAGCAAAAAATAAAAATGAGCCGTGTCCGATTACAATCAGATTAGTTGTTTAACCCCCCCCCCCCTTACACACAAAAAACATATCTGACGTCTGTTTT
>UXGD01001273.1:0-36837 GCA_900474315.1 Torymus auratus | reverse complement strand
GTAAAGAATCTCCGAAGTCGCTGCTCGCTCATAACATTAAAAACTGTGCTCACACAAGCTTGTTTAGATTTTTTCGACACTCCGTGCGGAAAGTTAGTTTTTCCACACGCTCGCCAAAAAGCGTGTGCTCAAAATCGAACTTTCCACACGTCGTATCAAAAAGTTCTGTACAATACATGTTCGGGAAAAAGATTCTCGTCTCGTGTGCCTTTCCACCCTCGCTTCGCTCGGGTGTAAACGTCGCACGAGACGAAAATCTACTTTCTCGCACTCGTATCGTAATGTACTATTATAAAGTTTTGTATACGAAAATCGTGTCAGTATTATGTGTCAGTATAATATGATTTTTTAATTTTTATCAGATATTTATATTTTTTTCTTAATTACATTATGATTGTAATTTAATCGCAAATAGTGGCTTATAATTACGACCGGGAATCATTAGACAGTTGGGAATATAACAAAGAGTTCTAAGTAATATAAAAAGTCATTTTACTAAAATATGAGCGTATATTATAGTTTCCAATCTACAAAAGTTATAAAATATTTTCGGTGTATAAAGAATTCCTACTAAATCGTCAAACTCTATATATAGCGTAAGTTTTATTCAAATTCTCAGTGAATATTGAACACTTATTATTAGGTAGTAGAATATAAAATATTAAATTTTTATAAAAACTAAAATACCTAAAACAATTCATAAAGCAGCACGCGTATATTTTATAATTTACGAAAGCTATGCTTTCTATAATTTGGCGCCTTTTCCTAGTAACCCTTTTATCGTGAATTTCTCTATAAACCGATAAATTCACTAATTCGAAATTCCAATATTCCTAGCATCCACGTGAGTCCGCCCTCTGCAGTCTCCAGTACTCCACATGCTAACAAACATAACCTAGATCACTAGTAATTTACAGTTGCTCAATGAAAATGTTTACATTGTAAACAATTGGAACTTCACCGACATATAGTACAAACTCTTTATGATATATCACAGTAAGTTTTCGTCTCCATGTTGTAATCACTGCGTTCATTTTCTCACTAAGTAAGATTTTATCATTTTAATTTATTAGGTTAAATTAGGCATAATAATGGCAGGAAGGCGGCCAGTTGACGGTCTGACTCAGTTGCGAAAATTAAAATCGCTACTTGGCGTTACTGGGGGTGCTACATTATTATTCGGCGGTATTTCCGTGTATCAAGGAAATGAAAAGTTTTATGACCAAGTTGCCATGCCTCTGGTTCGATTGCTTGATCCAGAGGTTTCTCACCGAGTAGCTGTTTTGGCAGCTAAATATGGCCTTTTCCCAAAGCAAAAGACTCCAGATCCACCGATACTTCATACCAGCTTATGGGATCTGCAATTCGATAATCCTCTTGGAATGGCTGCTGGTTTTGACAAGCATGCTGAGGCTGTCGAAGGGCTACGCAATCTTGGATTTGGTTTTGTTGAAATTGGTAAGATGTTTAGTATTTTAAGAATCTATGAATTAAGTATGTTATAACAAGAGATGAAGATACATAATTTGTTGCAAGTTTTTTAGTTAATTAAAGTATTGAAATTACTTTTAATTCATCAATTCTACTTAATTTTTTATTACACCATATTGCGTATCTTTCAATATAGTTAAATATAATAATATTCTAATGTTGAAGTACTAAAATAGAATTGTAACCTTTCTAAAAATGAAATTGAAATTATAAATTTCGTATTTATCATCTTACTATAAATATAAAGTTAATAGTATTGAAATTTTTTTATTATAATACAAGTCCATTATACAGAATAGTTATTATAGTTTCTCTTTGGCCCTGTGTAAATACATTTAAAATTCTATGTAAAATCTAAAAAAAATCTAAAATAAGAATATCAGTAACTAAATGAAATTCCATTTTATATTAAATAAACAATCATTCTTTAACAGATCAAAATCTTCATAATATACTCTTACACTAAATCACCTCTTTTTCCACGTAGGTTCCGTCACCCCAGAACCGCAACCAGGCAACCCAAAACCGCGCGTCTTCCGTCTACCGGAGGACCGAGCCATCATCAACCGCTACGGCTTCAACAGCGAGGGCCACGACGTCGTCTACTACCGGCTGCGAATCCTCAAGGATTCAGGCTTTCAGGGCGTGATTGGCGTGAACCTCGGTAAAAACAAGCTTGCCACTGACCCGGTGCGCGACTATGTCGAGGGCGTGGAGCGTTTCTCCGACGTAGCCGACTACTTCGTCGTCAACGTCTCGAGCCCGAACACTCCGGGCTTAAGGAATCTTCAAGGCAAAAAAGAGCTGGAGACGTTGCTCGGTGCTGTGAACGAGGCGAGGGCGAAGACGGAGAGGAGGCCGCCGCTGTTGCTGAAGATCGCGCCGGATCTGAGTGATGAAGAGCTGAAGGATGTTGCCGAGGTCGTGCAGAAGGGAAAGACGAAGGTGGATGGGATTATCGTGTCGAATACGACGCTGAGCAGGGAGAACCTGGTTAATCATGTAAGTATTATATTGTATTCTTAAATGCAAGCGTAGAATAATGGAACATGGACAGAATTCTAACAATGAATCATTCAGTTATTTATTATGTTTATAACAAAATAATTATTCTTTTTAAATACAACTTTTTTATTAGCTTCTCTTGCTATTTACTTTCATCAACATCTAATCCGAAATTCTCACTTTCAGCATAAGGACGAAGCGGGCGGCGTGAGCGGCGCTCCAGTATCCGATCTCTCCACCCGCATGATCGCCAAAATTTACCGGCTGACCAACGGCAAGCTCCCCATCGTCGGCGTTGGCGGTATCTTCGACGGCGCGGACGCGTACACGAAGATCAAAGCCGGCGCCTCGCTCGTCCAGCTCTACACATCGTTCGCTTACCACGGGCCACCTATCGTGCCTCGCATCAAGCGGGAACTTGGCGTGCTACTCGAAAAGGATGGTCACAAGTCTGTCGCTGAAGCAGTCGGCAAGGAGGCAAAACAGTTGATGTCGAAGAAGGCGTAGTATAGACCGAATTGATAGTGCGTGTCTTACTGTAGGATTGTCATTGTCGGGTTGCATTTTTGTAACCTTATAAATATGTATATAGGAGTTTTGATTTGTCCATTTTTTTATGAAAAATAATTATATTGAAAAAGGAAGATTTTTTGTAGTGCCGTCCTTGTACATAAAGTTGAGAGTCTCGATAAAATACACGTTATTTTTTACGAGAAGAGGTGATGTTTGGTTTGTTTTTTTTATTACCTTGACCAGTAAAAGATTAGGTATGTTTTGTGGCGATTTATTTTATGCAACATTTTCTATAGAATAGTTATTTAATTGGATTCATAGTTACGTAATTATCATTTATGCTGATGATTGATGAGAATTTCAAAAATTAGATTAAATATTACAGTAAATTGCAAAATAGTTTTCCTTATTTTACTAAAATAAACATATGGTTCGAAGTAAGACTTAACATTGATGATAACATAAGTATATATTAGTTGAGTTCCGTTTGTTTAGCGATAAAAATGACTTCATGGCTAATTACGATCACGTGATATTCTTATGATGTGATAAAAATGAAAAATGGGAAGTAACGCGCATGCCGGCACGTGTTGATTACGATAATACGCGGATTTCGTACAGCGTTAATATTCCGACTGGAATAGATAGAGACCTAATTTTGAAATTACTCGCATGAAAAATCGATCTATATAAAAAAATCATTATTATTTTTTATTTTTATACAAATTTTTTTTTTATAAAATAGGATTATATTTTGCATAGAGTGATATGCTGTTAACAATAAGTATACATAGTGATAAAATCATTTCGTTGTAAAATGAACAGCGCATTTGGTAAGATTGAAATTAAAAACTATTTAATCAATACTTAACTCAATGAAATAGTAAAAAACTATAATGTTTTTTCAGTAATAAGACTATAAAACTTAAATAATTGAATTAAAATGTTAACTACCACATTCACAAATTCAAAACAAAAATATCACGAATCTAATTAATGTTCAACTAAACCCCCAACAACATCCTGTACCTATTCATTCAACTTCCAGCAAGATTTATTCCCATCCAAATACAAGTATACATGCTCCAAAGTCCAAAGTTTTATTACTCGTATACGTATATATGTATGTACATGGAAACAACCAGAGACTACATCCACCGTCCCTGCAATTCGGCGTCTATAACACGCATATATCCCTCCCTGTACCTACAACAAAATAAACATAGGTATACGCATTGCCAACTGACGCGTGTATTATCTTGTCAGCCGCGCGGTAATCCCCGGCTAAAACTGCCGCACGCACAAGTGCGGCGCAGTCGCAGTCTGCAATTGCCCCCTTAGACTACGCTAGTAGATAATAGGTATAATACTATATACTTGCACATTTCTCTCTCACAAATTGAATTGGCGCTATACCTCTAGTCCTCGCCTCGTCACGTGTGTGATGAATCGCGACGCGCGGTGTGATTTACGAGAGCCGCAGCATGCTAATAAAAGTGGATAGCTGGGTCCTGCTGCGTCGTTTATGTATAAGGGATGTCGAAGGGCGCACATACGCGGGCATCGACTACTTGAGTGATCCTTGCGCGCGGTTGGCTCGCTGGAATTCAGAGGGTCGTAGGTATAGGTCGATAGCGTATGGCGTGCGGTTTCGTGATGGTGATTTTTCAATTTAGGCGCAGATGTTTGGGGCTCGCTGGGATGACGTTGTCGAGCAGGGGGTAGAATTTTGTTGTAGAATCTTAATGGAAATTAAATTCACCGAAATTGTAATCGGAAAACTGCGGTAATTGAGTTTTAGTTACCTGTAAATTTTTGACGGATATTTATTTATGTAATGAATTATAGTAAGTTTACAAATGTAATTCCAATGAAATTGACAACGAGCTTCAATAATTGAATCGCCCACGTTCATTTTAGATTGGGTACTTATAAAATTCAGTTCTTCGAAAATATTTAATATATCACATTGAAGATACTTTCTTTATTGGCGCAGAATCGAAATAACGTCCATTCATTTTGAAAATTACTCTACTTAATTGTAACTAAACGGTTTTTCGAAATAAGTCTTTTTCCAGCACTTGCACGAAATTGCTTCGTTTCCAGCACTTTCTGTAATCACGGCGTTTTTTACTTACCTGACGAAATAGTCTTCCAAAAAAGTCACTCAAATTAAGTTGCGAATCTAATAAATCAAAGACAAGGTTTTGCGTACGATATTACTTTTTGTTTGATTAGATTACGTATATCTATATCGTATAACAAATATAATTTA
The DNA here is from genome assembly GCA_900474315.1 of Torymus auratus. Classification (NCBI taxonomy): domain Eukaryota; kingdom Metazoa; phylum Arthropoda; class Insecta; order Hymenoptera; family Torymidae; genus Torymus; species Torymus auratus. Next base: position 31,553 of record UXGD01001273.1, on the reverse strand, counting down.
ATTTTTCATCTGTAAAAACTAAACGTTATATTAATTAGTGACAACGTTAGATACTAAATATTCTTCGACTTGAAAAAGATAATTAATTTATTAATAAATATTCTAAAAGATCGAATTTTCGTGCATTCACAAACAATATATCTAATAAAAACACCTATATCAATTAACGCTTATTTGAAGCCCAAACATAATTCATATTTTTACGTTAATTACTATTCTCTGCTAATGATAATTGTTTGAAATACTAATTAACAGAATAATAAGGTATAAACACTCGTACTTCTCTAAAATTAGCTTAATCTCATTAGGGTGGGGAAACAAAGAATGCCACAGTACAAAACGCTTTTTCTTCAATAAAATATTTATTGCAGAGGCTGTCTGACAAGAGTTAACGTGTTGCTCATATGCTTTTGCTTTTCCTTTTATCTCTTCTTCTGTCCCTCGCTCCCATTAGACTCGCGACAAAGAACGCAATCTCGCGAGTATACACAGAGCTACATCTCTCCACAGAGGATTTTTACCCGCCACTTCTTCCTCGCTTTGTTTTTTCCCTTCTCCTGCAAGCGACGCGATAATCAAGTAGAGTGTGACACGATCGTAAACGCTCGCGCGAAATAACAATTATAAAGTGTATAATTGGAATCGTATATAATAATCCGTTTAATAATTCGTATGATAATTGGTATAGTAATATGATAATCGAGGTAACCAGGAGAAATATGTCACACGCGAGGTGTGCAGCCTTCGAAAATTTCGTCTCGTTTGTCTCGCTACGATTGTTTCCTATAATGTAAGACTTATCGGATCGTCCATGTTTTTTTTTTCTTTGAGAAATACAATTCGCTTTCGTAAAAAGCACATCTCAATCTTAAATATACAGTAGATATAATAATTATATGGAAATATACAGCTTTGCTTTTAACAATTTTCTAGGAGGAATATAGCAACAGTTGTAAATTTCGTGATAGTTAATACAGAATGAAATCTAACTTAAAAGTAGATAACTCAAAATAAATTCTTTTCAAAATTAACATATATAGATACAACGCTGACTAGAGTAAGTCTAATAACCAGAAGTTTCAGAAGTTTTTTCGACGATTATAACGATCAATAGACAATTTAAAAGTGTTTTTCATATTAATACTTTTAGCTTAACAAACGAAGTTGATTTTTCATTTACAATCATTTTATTTACAAATAGATGTAGCATGCAAATCTTGAACTTAATTTCTATAACACATTTGTCATTGCAAATGAACAACAATCGACAGATATTTCGTCAAAATAAATGTCCAACTCTCAATTACTTAATCGTCGTCGTCCATCGTTTCGCAATTTCATTCGATGCACGATCTCGATTGTTATATATTACTTATTACGCTACTCCCAACCCTCGTGTCAGCAATTTTTCTTCTTACCTTAGGAAGGCCATTCGCCAAGTTCGGCTATAATACTATATCGTTCTCAATTATAGCAATAAGTATTACAATTTAACCGCCTTCAGTACGATATTATAAAAATTTGAAACTTTTCGGAGATAATTTTTTATATTCTACCAAATATACGTTTAAAAGATTTTGATTTTTCTATTTTACGCTAATGGAAGTTAGAACAAGTATAATTAACAGCTTCAAAATTCATCAATTTTTTGCGAAACATCAATTCTTCTTTTGCCCAAATTCGTGCCCTATCTAGTTTTAATAATTTCAAAACAGTCATCCTTAAGTTCCTCACTGTTATAATATCGCATCGTCGACGCACTATACAACCTCCTCGCGATTCGTCCTCGAATCTCTCTTTCGCGCACTATTATTACTATATTCGCTCTCCTCAGCTTTTCTAAAAGACGTCCTAAGCACGTTAGAAGGTAAAATACTTACGTCCCAGCGCATCCGACGCCGGATAAACCAAACTCACTACTATAGAATATATGTATAACAAATGTACATATAGGAGGTGTACGCGAGTCGTGGTGCACATCTTCTCCCCTATATCTTTATATATATAAATATATATACGCTCATGTGACAGCGAGAGGAAAAATCGAGGCGGATTGCACATCTCTGGCGAGGAGGAAAAGTGGATGGATATAACGTAGACGAATGTGCTTTACTCTTAGACCGATCGAAGAGCTTTTGGGATTTATTATTTTTTGTATACTGCAGTAAAGTGATTTTATTTTTACTTCGGTTAAAAAGAACTTTTCTTAGAAAAAATTAAATTTTGTATAACCGACTTTTTTCCTTTCTTTACATTATGCTAATATTCGTATGATAATTTTTATAATGTAACGTTTATATTTTATTTGAATAAAGTGTATAATCCAATCATTTATCTTTTTCGCTGATACTAACAGTACTTATAAGCGCGTTAAATTAAACAGATACGAGAGACTACAGCCAGCGCCTCAAGTAGACACTCGTCGGCTATAGTCAGCCGTCCACATTCTCCTTCTCGCTTCAAACAACGCCCAACACCCCAAATTTTTCTTTGACACACTTTCTTCACCAAACATCAAGCTCATGTGAACCTCGCTCTTTCCTCTCTGCGCACACATATACAATATACAGATTTGGCAAAATGCGGGTCCTTGTACGTACAATACACATCTACATACGTCGCGGCTTTCTCTCATTCCCGCGAAGAGAAGAGCCTCCTATACAATCTTCTACGCACTCTATTAACGTGTCTCACGCGACTGGTCGGGGGTGGATAAAGGTACAGGAGTATAGAGTTAGAGGGAGAAAGATGTAAAGAGATAAAGCGCGGCTATAATACACGCGGATGCCTCCGGATCTGTTTCGTAGAAACAGACGTGCGCGGATAACGGGAGCTGCGGTTCTTTGGCAACGGCAGACGCGCTGAAATTTTTCCTTTTGTAGTTTCGCACCCATATAGATTTTTGGGTTTTTATAGAATTTTTTTATAGATGTTCGCGGTAGCCAATAAATATTGAACCTCGGTAGTTTATAATTCTCAATTTACGGAATTTCGGTCGGTTTTTAGTAGAGTTATTTTTGACGTACGATGAATTTTAGAAATTTCGTTAAAATACAGTCCACTGCAAGTTTATTTCGATCCGAATATATATATTATTTTAAAAGTATATTGAATTCGTGTCACACGCATATATCGCCTTAAAAATAATTTAAAATTCAGAATAACTTATGAACCATACTTTGCAACGAGAACAATTTAAGACGTCCCCTGCCTATATCGAAAAAGTATTCCAATAAAACCAAACAACCTTCCTCTCCAACAATGTATCCACCGCGAGAAACGCAAAAGGCATCGCGCGCTATCATACCACGCATATACATACCCCGTTACACATTCTCCCCCTATATATAATATACTTTTGTTTCTGAACTGGTTTCTTGAAAGACTGGATGGGTCTCTTCTGTTTTGCATCTCCTCGCTTTATAACTTCATTATATATATATGTGTCCGAAGAGTTTTTTAATTTGTCATTATCTTATATACGGCGCGCGCACGGCGGGGAGTCAGGTACATCGTGTCCGTACGTATATATTTACAAAAACAAAAAAAAAAGACGAAGCAATAAGTATAGCGGAAAACGAGAGAACGCGGCGCGCGCGCGTGTGACAGTGAGAGAAACCGCTGTTGCTATATAGGTATATCTACTATATAAAGGATTCCACGCGCGCCGAACGAAAATCAATGTCTGCGTACGCTGGCCGGGCATCGACTGCGGCCTGGAATGCGGCGACAGATCGTTCCTCCCGCGTGATGTGCACGCCGCACGCGCGCGTCTCTCTTCTTTAAATTCGATATAAGTATAAGTTCCCCGCGTTCCTCTCTAGCGAAAGTTTGTATATTATATGTATAATATATATTATATAGATTTATATACTTCTGGTCTGCGACTATATGTGCTGCCGAACGCTCACTCGAAAAGTTATATGGGAATGAAGTTTCCTTGTCCCTATTAAAGTTTACTCTCAGGTACGTGTACGTGTGGGTGTATATAGGCGTATGGATATCGCGAAAGAATGTCTTATTAGGTATAGATATATAATAAGTCGGGAGTTACTCTAGCTCTGACTGCAAAAATTTTACTCCGTAAGAAGAAAGACGTTTTTAAGCTTCTTTTTGTTTTGTTTTGGTTTTTTTAGAGTTTGTAAAAGTTCTCGAGAATATACAATGGTAAGTTTCAATCGCTACATTATATTAGCTATTATTAAAAGTATAAGTCGTTAATTAGAATGAAGGAATTGTTTGAAAATTTTATACTTTAGAAAGATTCAATGCAACCGATGACCGGGAAATTTTTTATTTTTGTATTTTGTTAGACGAAAAGATTTGTTAGAGGTAAGGTTTTATTTGCATCCATTTGATGAATAGATACTTTTCTCTTGTGTATATTAAAAATGTGTAAATGCAACGTTCAATCTGCTTAGATATTTATAAAAATTGAGAGAAATAGCTGCTACATAACACGTAACATCTGTGATTTCAGCATTAAAAAACATCCTATCTTTGCTCTTATACTGCAAACGTTAAACCTAATGCGCAACATCAATGGAAAAAAAAATCTTATTTTCCCCTCGTGGCATTTCTAAACGACTCTGCGAGTGCAAATGCATTACCTTAGCAAGAACAAAAGTTCCAATAAAGATCGCTATAACGTATAATTATAATACTTGATTTTCACCATACTTTAAGTATCGTAAAAACAATTGCAATGGCCTAACTAGCGAATGTCTTGCACGAAGTTTTATATCGTATTCACAATGGCTAAAACTCATATACAGCTTCGTGCATTATTTAAAAATTTTTTTTTTACATAAATCTTTTTAAATCATCAATATGCATAATTTGACATTTAATGATTTGTCAAGACTCTCGATAAGTAAGTTAATTTAAAAATTAGTAAAAATATACAGCTGACGAACGCATTTTTTCTTATATAATATGTACACCGAGAAGAGTAAATCGACAAATAAGAATTTTGTTGACTTTCTACTTATAAAATACTTATTTTTTGAAGATTCTTAACCGACCAGTGAATGAATGTTTTATATATTTTTGTATATATATTATTGCATACTTTTGGCACTTTCGATTAAAATGTTAAAGCGCAGTCGCGACTTTGCAATACTGCTTTCGGCTGTTTTATATTATCTCCTTACGATAAATCTGTTATAAATTACTATCACAAATGTAACTGTAAATCATATATACCAAATATTGTTAACCAAAATCATCAAAATATTTGAATAAATTTCGATTGGCTCAACGTGAGCACACATCAATAATCGCAAAAGAACATACTACTTTGTATTTTTGTAAATATCCGCGTTAGACGAATTCAACGAAGTCTCACCCTTCAATCGACACTTTGCGCTTACACATTTACAATTTCGGTACATTCATTCACTGGCCCACGATCGCGGCAGCCTCTAGGAGACCGCAGCACCGCGCGAAAATTGCTACAAGCTACGAGAAAGCCGTTAGAAGACATCCGACGAAAACATCGTCGTCGTCGTCGCTGTCGTCAGATCGACAGGCGTGGAGATCGGAAAGATATCGCAGGATTCACGATGAGGAGGGTGGCTGGTGACCCTTCACAGCACCGTGTCCAGGGTGTCGAAGCTGCGCAGCAGGTGCTCGTCCTTGGAGCACCACTGGACCAGCTCGTCGATGGTCACGAAGCCGTCCTTGTTCGCGTCGATCAGCTGTGTGTGAGAGAAAGAATTATTGTTGATTATCAATTTGATTCACTTAATACAGTTATTTTTATGAAGAAAGACGGAAGAGAGTATTTAAGTTAACTCGTGATTGACTTAATGAGGTTGCATTAATTGCAAGATTATTAATAATTCTGTTTTATGTCTATCTATAGCTGGAATCATTCTCAATTTCATAATTAAAGCAAGTTAAGCGAAATATTTGCACAACAGAGTTTATCGTGTTTATAAACAGTCATTATATTAAAAATGTCTAAAATTACGAATATGAACATTATTAATTTTAGTTTTAACTTCAGATGAAGATAAACAATATCGAAAGTAATCTTTGTGTGTAATCTTTGAAACGTCGTGATTGTACACAAGTAAAATCGCAACAATTTTCTGATAATACATAAATTATTTATAATACTTTCAACATCCTACACTTATATACCTATATAACCAGAGGTGTGCCTGAATCGTCCGCAAAACGATTCAAATATGAAATTTTGCGTATCGTGATTACAACTTTCTGAACTACAATTTAAATCTTCATTTATATAAATTGGATTCGTTAATGAAACATGATTTAATTACGGGATAAGTTATGATGAAGTCAATCAAATTCACTTAAATCATATTCATTTCCCCGATGCATTTGAATCGAAAATGAATCGATCCGACAGTGATTCACTGTTTGGCACACCTCTGCTTATAACAACGGTATTATTCTTCGTAGAGATTATAAATAAACAACGATATCTTTTTATTATAACAAATCCTACAATAGCTACTCAGATGCCCTCGCGTTATTTTCCCCCACAAAAAAGAGAACAAATTTCTCAGGTCAAATCCAGCCTCCTCAATTCTTTCTTATTAGCCCCGAATCTGAAAAAGTCGGGCGAAAATCATTAATCAGTCGTCTTGCCCACCCACGATCAACCCAAATCAAAAGCTAGACCTTCCTAATTGATCCCGCATAACATACAACACCCACACCGTGCAATCCCAGATGAAAAAAAAATCAAATCCCTGCACGCTCCAATCGTCCAATTGCTGCACCACGTACGACCCATCCCATTGCGATTCCGCGCTCGTGCACCTATAACGAATCCATCACACGGAGAATAGAGAGAGAGAGAAAAGTCGAAAGCAGACGAACGGACGGGAAACTCAAAAGGAAAATACATCAGCCCTCTCAGACGCAGGCACGCTCGCAACAACGTTCCGTTTGGTCGTATAGTCACGACACGCCGTGGGAGATAAACTGCTGCTCGAGATACTCGAAGGGCCGCCGAGTCATGTGTAGCGTCTCAATTACACGGCCGACGAGACGGAGGAACGGCGGAAAGTGCCGAGCATGTATATATCTATACCCGCGGGATGGAGAATCGAGGCAAAAAGCTGAGAGAAGATAAATCCGCTAAAAGCCATCCCTCCGCCAGTCCATCTCTGTGTGCGGACGCGATGTATATGTCCGGTCGATATACCGGCCAACATATATTTCGTCGTGCGCCGCGTATGTTTGTCAAGCGCCCGGCATCGTCGTCGTATGGATATAGGATACATATACGCGCGTGTTTCTATGTTTGGACAGGGCGAGTTAGGGTGTGCATAATATGCGCGCACGCGCGTGTTCAGGATTTTTCGAGAGCGTAATTAGCGCCGAGTCGAGAGAGTCTTCTACGTGGAATCAGCTGGGAAGGGGACGATTCGCCTTTGACGCGTATACTTGAGAGTACTGAGATTTTAAAAGAGAAGGATTTATGATGCGTTTGATTTATTGAGGTGAGCGAACAATGGGAGATTTTAATTTAAGGGGACATTTGAGTAAGGAATCACCTTCGGTTGTAAGAAGATTTTTAGCTTATCTTTGGTGGCACAAAAATTTTGTTGAAATTTAATTACAGAAAAATGAAAAGAAGCAAGGTGAGTTAACTAAAAATATAAAAGCCGCTATACCTTGCTCATAAAAAGTTCTTTCAACTGCAAAAGAGCAGGATCTTTGCTTTGAAAAGGAACAATATTCTCTTTTTGAATAGCATTAACATAAATCTCAAAATTAAGTATTTTTTTTAGCATTTAAAGAAAGAAAAATCCTTTTCAAAGTAGATTTCTTCTCCTTTGTTCATCTTATCCTCTTTTCATTTCCCCCTTGAATACGATCTTTTCCAGAATCCAACATATGCACTCTTACACCACACATAACTAACTAAATGATTTCATTCGAATAAACGTACCACATTTATAACTGTCATCATTTAAATTATTTATCAGAACCGTCAAAAATTACATTTCCTCTACACAACGCGACCATAAAAATAATATACTCCTCTATCACTCTCGTCCATCCCAGCATAAATTCTCTATATAAAAAAACGGAGCTTTACATTATCACGACGAGGAGTCCTTTATTATATACTCACGTGGAAGATGCGGTCGACGTGCTCGCGCGCCGCGACGTGCGGCTCGGCAATCTGGGGCGTCGTGTAGCGTCCGAGCATCTCGTAAATCGAGCCGACGACGTCCAGCATCTCCTCGCGGCTGATGAGCCCATCGCCGTCCAGGTCGTACAGGCCGAATACCCACTGTAGCTTCTCCTCCACTGTGCCCCGCGAGATGTTCGACAGGATCATCAGGAATTCCTATATGGCGAGGCAGTGGTGTGATATACGTGTGTTAATACTTTTATATCTTTAGTAGTTTGTATGTATAATAATGTAATGAGAAAACGATATTATTAGAATTGGATTTGATAATCTATGAGGACTTTTGAAGTAAAGTAAGTATTGAATCAAAATGAAACATCAATATTTTGTGAATTTCATTATTGGTTTTTTTCACGATCATGGCGTTATGTACGCAGAAATAATAGGAACTCAACAGAGAATATTTGAAAGTGAAAAGTCTCTTGTGAGTATATCTGCTACATCATTCTGTCAAATTTTGATGGATGTAGCGTTCTCTGAGATATATGTTTACTTTCTATGTCAACTTATTATAGGTAAATTTTGACAAATAACTGAATGTAAGTTTTATTTGATCTTTTATAAAATATAAAATGTATTGACATTAGTTATGAATCGATTTAAGCATTGATCTCTCTTATTAGAATAATTTAAATAGTATATTAGCAAATTTACTTTTATTCCAATAAAAATAAACTTGTACATCAAAAATCAAATTTAACTTTTACATTTAAAATGATTTATTAGCGCACGTTCAATATAACTTCAATGTAGTTAATAATTCAATTTAGTGGAAGTGCAAGAATAGAGCCTTAACTGCCATTGAATAATTTTCCCTTATGACTTTATTATCTCTCTTTTGGAAGTTTCTTAATTAAATAAAATTATTCTATCATTTAAAAGGCAATTTTATCGTGTTATTGAAAGAAAGACATTTTGAAGTAAAAGAAAAAAAAGAAAAAAAATGTTTGAATATTGAAATTTTAATTAAAATTCTCAACAGTCAAGATAGGTTTCATTTCGTTCTCGGAATAAATTAACAGAACTTTGCAATGTAATTTTGCCCTTGGCGTCGCAATACGACTTTTATTGCTTTGTCGAAATGCGCATGTATGAAATATGGATTTGTGCAAACAATGCCCAAACAACGCAGAGAGCGAGCCCATTTGTTATTTTGATTAATTGTAGTAGCGCATATCATGAATCTTCGAGTGATATCTCAAGTATTATGCAATTTCAATCCAAGGAAAGTATAAAAGCTTTCAAGAGCTTATAAAGTTGAAATTACTATAGCATATATCACAGCAAGTATTGCGAATCTATCTATGAATAAAGAAGAGTGCGAAACGCACTATATTTAAGTGCGTCTGACTATACTCAGCAGTCAACTACTTCAATAACGATTTGTTTGACCTACAGTCAGTTCCTTGACTCTATCTACAATTAAATTTAATAAGTGTTCGTATCACACCAGTTGAGCGGTAAATGGAAAGCGACTGCAATTGCCGATAGATTAGTCTACATTAATCTATTATCTATAGGAGATTATTAAGAAATCACTATAAAAGATATATCAAGAAATAAAGTTTTTTTTAAGTATTTGCATAAAAAATGTCTACAAAATTTGGAATTTTAAGTTATCAAAACGATTGTTACTACTAGCTGTTAATTTTTCGTTAGAACAAAATGTTTATAACGCCGTGTGTCGCATTTTCAATCTTAGGAATTCTATTGATTGACTAAAGTATTTTTCGATACTTAACGTAGAGAAATTATTAAAGAGAGTTATGGCAAAAATAATGAAGAAGTAACATCGATAAGAAAAACTTAAAAAATTAAATTAAAATATATATCATAAATATTTCTAATTTTATCAAACTCCATGATCGGTTTATAAAGTGATGAAGTCAGATTTTATTATAATAAAGTATAAACGCCATATTCATTCCTCACTATTAGGCAAGTGATTAAAACAGTCAATCCAGGGCGGAAAATCGACTTCGTTCGTTATCTGAATTACGCTCATTGAATAAAATCGTCGAAACGAATCGTCTTTCATCCCACCACACCCCCGTCAAAAGCACAGATACGCAAGTAAGTCACTCACCTCGAAGTTTATCTTGCCGGTCGACTGCTTCTGCTTTATCGTGTTGAACACATAGTGAGCGTACTGGCTCGCATCTGTAGACAGGAGATAGAGAGAGAGGGGGATGGCGACATCAGCACTGGCCTCTGTATTTCTAATGCATAAAGGCGCCCCCAAGGGGGAAGGGAGGAGAAGAGGGAGAGAGAGAGTGTGAGAGGGAATATAAACACGATAGAATACGGGCGGGGGTAGCTTTTCAGTGCCGCTGTAAAACGCTTCTATTAATAAATCGAAGGGGTGCTTTTATTAACCACCGATCGATATTTACGACTCCGCTTTTGTTGCCGATGTGTTTGTGTATATTCGAGTGCCCGGTTGCGAGAGCAAGCGAATTTTCGTTGGATCGGTTCGGCTTTTCAGGATTCACGCGAGAATTACCTCCGCTTATTCAAGCTTTTGATTGTAAAAACCTATATAGAAAGATTTATAAAATATGATGTAGAACGTAAAGTTATATTTAAACAGTTTATATTTAGTCATTTTAATATTGATAATTAAATATTTTTCACGGAAATCATTAACAATATTTTTTCATATAATAGTTTATAACATTTAACAGTAGGTGACATTAATTCTCTGTCCGGGTACGTTGACGTAAAATATGACCATTATTTATAGGCAAAATTATGGCCAGTAATTTTGCTTATGACATTTATGTTCAGTTTACTTATGAGCTCTAAACATTGTTGTTAATTTCAATTATGGTTATTACGACAGTTCATCAACTATCAAAGTTAAATATGCAAATTTTAACATTTATTCGCGAAATAATTCATTATAAAATAAAAACTCCACGAGTTTTTTCATAATTACACTCTCATAAATTTATCATTATTTTATTATCGGTAAAACAAAACATTTTAAGACATAAAATTTCAATACCATACGGTAGAAAATATTTATTTATTCAGTTGAAAAATGACCAAATATGTGCTGATCATGAAAAATAATTGGATATTTTAACAACGTTACTTTTTACTGGTAAATCAACTTTCTTCAGGGAAAATATTGTTTATCCTAGTGCGGAACTAATCTTGTTTAGCAACTGTATTAATGAAAGCATAGCAATTGAAAGTTAGCGAACCAAAAGCTTGTTAACTTTTTATTTGGCTTACGTGACAAACGTATGATTGCAACGGAATTTGCACTAATGTTCCACCCAGTTGTAGAAAGTTTACTAGTCACGTTGTTATTTCAATTTACTTCTCTTATTTTTACGCTAATAAAATTATAATTTTTCATAAATAATCAAAAAAACACTATTAAAAAAAACCTATTCATCGTTTGTCAATTATAGAAACTCCATCAAACGATTTAAATACACGCAATATATCATGTCCTTATAAGATTTTTCCAATTTATTCTATTTTAATCGTTGGTAAATTTATTCCGATATCATCAAAAATAAATAGACATGAACTTCATCCAATTCTATTTCAATCGAGCTCGTTATTCAGTAAAACGCGCCTTCAATTTGAAGTTTTTTCCACTTTTTGAAAAATTATTATTAAAACATACTAGAACTATATATTATAGTTTTTGATTTATTGACTCCCACAAACATAAAAAAATTATTCTATTGTTTAACAATAAATATTAATTCTAAGATGACATTATTTTCTATTATGAATAAACAAACGTATACCCTCACCAAATGCCCTTTGTAGTTTCGAAAAATTACCGAAATTATTTGATGCTTCTCAAAGTCATTTATTTTATTTACCAAGACACATCATATTAATATTCAAATTCCGCCCCTCGACACACAGACCTGCGAATTACATTTCAAAGCGAAGAGCACACATTCCTTCATTTATATGATTAACGCATCGGCGCGTACAACCGCGAGCATTCGCGGCTCGCGGTTACGGTCCGGCGCTATATAACGGCTATATAGCGGGCCTGAGCTTAACGGTCAGAGGGATAATTGCGCGGGTGTCGCGCGTTTTACTCGCTTGTCCCGTACAACTGCGTCGCCCAAAGCTTGCGGTCGTGTTTTGGCCTAAATCGACGATTTGGCTAAGTGCGCAGTTACACGGATGTCTTTGCGCGTCCAAGGCGAGGAGTGACGTTTGCTTGAGAACGTAGATTATCATCGCTTGAGAGAATTCAGAGGATGTGTAATGCTTTGCTTTAATTCAAAAAAGAATTTTGAATAAGGATAAATCATTTGTTTAATTGTGTTAAATTTTTGTAATACGTTGATGAAGATCTTTTAATAGCTTGCGTAAAACGATTATCTGCAAAGCCTATACGATTTAGTTCAACGATCGGTGGAATGCGAGGTTTTCATTGCTTTATATATACGAATAGTTATATTCTCATGACGTTAGAATAATTATTCTTGGTAATAAAGTTCCACCTTTATTACATTCGAATAGCTTCATATCCCGTAATTTTACAGAGGTATACGGAAAGTGCTCTTAAAACAGCGCGAAAAGCTACCCATAAATTATACGCTAAAAAAGGAAGATTGAGGGAAAAGATATAAAAAAATTGGATGCATTGGATTAAGCTTTGATAAAAGAATTATAAAAAATTCTAAAAGAATCTTTTGGAATAAAAATTTAAAATTTTTAATATTTAAACCTTGAAAGTAAATTAAACCATAGTGATTCTTTGTACCAACAATACTTAATTAAAAGTTAGTAGTTAATATTAGTAATTTTCCGTGTAACTTTATAGTTGAGTTTTTCTTGAATGACACAAACTACATATTAAATAGAAAAAGTGAAAAAATTCAGTCTCTTGACTCTGATAAAATGCCAAGACAAACTTTCACTTACATAGACGTATACAGTAATGAAAGTCCTGCCTAGGTTTTTTAATGTGTTCTAGTTTTGATAACGTTAAAGTTGGTTTGAAGAACAGTAGGAATTCTTTATGAAAAACTTGATATTTGGCAAAATGATACGTATTATTTCTTCAGATGTGTCATAACTTTAAAAGTTTTGTACGGAAAAAGTGACTCAGTTATTAATACACGCGTTTATAACTTCTCTCGTTCCCAACAGTTTATTTTTTGCAGAAAACTTTATTACACTACAAATGTTATTCTCAATAAGAAGTTGGCAATGCCATATTTTATAAGCACATGCTTTTCAGGGTAGCCGTCTTTTTCACAAATATATATAGCGTACGTTTTTCGATGTAAAATATTCAATCCTTTTTTCTCTATTATCAAAGTTACTATATATATATACAGACACATAAGAAATTCAAGCCCTCTCTCGAAGGAACAACTGAGTCACCTTTTCTCCCTTCAGCATCGCGAGAGAAAAAACAAGCTTGTCGGCAACGTGGCCGTGTGTTACTTACCGCCCTGGGGAAAGAACTGGGAGAAGATGTGCTTGAAAGCGTCCTCGTCTACGTAGCCCGTGGGGCACTCCTGCTTGAAGCCCCGGTAGATCATCTGTATCTCCTTGCGCGTGAATCGTGTCTTGGCGGCGAGGGTCGTCAGCTCCTCCGGCCGATGTCTGATTGCGATGCCAACTGTACCCGAGCCCCCTAAAACTCCCCCGAGTTCTTCGATATCGGCCTCTGCAATTTTCAAGTCAAACACACCACGGCGCCATTTAAACCAAACACCTTGATTCGCTCGGCGATCATCAACGCCGTTTAGCCTCGAATTTAGTTGCGTAAAAATACAGTATACAGAACTGTTATTTTTTGGTTCTTTCATCACAAGACAAAACGCGTGGACGACGCAGACTTCTTGAAAGATCCTCGTGCACGTGGAATATGACAAGAGATTTATCGACGGGACGAGACGAATTGAAATCTGTTTTACCGACTGAGTTTTAATTGGTCAGGTTCTCGAAGAACTTTTCAGGTTATGAGCGATTTCTTTTTTAATACTAAGAAACAAGTCGTTATTTGATTAAATTTTTCACCACTACATACTTATCATATAGAAGCGTGTTCCTTTTTACACGATCAGTATATTATAAGTAAAAAACTCAGTCGATAAAAGCGAGCATTCGCAGCCCCGCGATAATTCCGTGAGAAGACAAAGGCAAGAAAATAGTGAGAGAGGAGAAAAAACAAACCAGTTTTGGGGTAGTGAGAGTGCAAGAATTCAGTGACTAATTGCTTAAATATACCAGTCCTCATAACGTATAATAATACGCTCTATACGTTTTTTTTCTTATCCCAGGTTGCAGAAGAGAATAATAAAAAAATACAAGGCTATAGAACGCCATTCGGCAAGTTGCACGTTGGATATATAATATTATAATAACGTAATAATGCAGCAGAGAAGAAAATTGAAGAAAAATTTATATGTAGGTCCGATGGCAAAGGTCCACGCAAGATGCTCGGGAATGGCAGTCGGAGTTCGGGTCAAAAAGACCGGAGTGGGGCGCATAGAATAATAAAAATTCTCTGTCTCTGTCTTGCTCGTTCTTTTGCGGACGGTATGTGTGCTTTGACGGTATAGACACGGCGGCGGAGGTTGGACCTTCTCCTTTCTCTCTCTCCTCGTTCTAGCTCTTTGATGCGCACGATTTTAAATCGAACCGACGCGATATTTCTCATTGTTTGGCCTTTGAGCCGTTAACTTGTGCGTACCTAATATATATACATTTAAAGCGCAACAGTTGCGAGACACGCGCGAGAAGTGAATAATTTTACCTCGGAAACGTCTACGTAGGGAGAGAGTTGAAAGTTTTTATTTTGTCGTCATCCGGCGCTGTTTTATTCAATCTCAAAAGTCATTTTATGTGTATGTTTACTTATATGACATATATGGACATTGAATTAAAATTTACTCTCACGAAGTGGGCCGGCGGCGGGCTTTCAGGAAATTTCTTCTTTGTCTATAGCTCGGAAAATATACCCCGTACTTTTTACGGCTAAAAATAGGGATAATTACTAGAGAGCGAGCTTTTTTGACGAATGTGTGTAGCTAGGTATTTATAATTTAGGCTCGAAATTTCGGCGAGCAAGTGAGCCCGGAAATTGAAGTGTTTTCAGCGCCATTTGTTTACACTGTAAACATACGAATGCTTCGCGAAATTACGATGCAGAGTTTAGCACAGCGCGCAGTCACTTTCAATCTATTTGCTTTGGTAATTACTTGTATAATTTAATCATTAAAATTGAATCTATCGATTTTTCTAACTGCTATTAACATTATACGATAGCTTCGCGTCTGCAAGCCTTATTTCTCATATAAATTAATTTCGTCCTACAGAACACCGCCGAAGCGTTGAATTTATAACGAGCTCGAAAAGTTTGTCGCCTGCAAGTTTAATCTCATTATTTATTTAATTCCTATGCTCGCTCTTGTTTTCCCAGACTATCGCCCGCCGTTTTGTCAACCTGACCCCCCTAAGCGGCAAACTAGATCAAAGTCCTGTTTAATTAACAAGGATTTCACTCTATAGATATACACCTGCTCATCCTATTCTTCCTCCCGCGTTTAAAATCCCGCTCCTCTTTCCACGTGAAACTTGCGCATTTTCCGTCGTAAAAATCCGCCCCGAGGAAAATACCTCTTACCAGGCGCGCTGCAAAAAACTTAGAGCGACTATATAATACCGAATCATCCGTAAAACCAACGCGGGCGCATGCAAACACGCGGACGCGGTAGTAAAAGCTTTCGGCCCGGAAAAGCAAAAGTCGTCGTAAATCCGCGCTATACTGCAACGGTGGTGGTGGATATATATCGCGGCCAGTCGAGTTTCCGGTTTCATTGTCACGTCTATATATATATATATATATATTGTTCTCTCTCGGTCGAGTTGCGAGCGATGGGAAGTGCGCGTGAGACTTCGTAGTTAGAAAGTTTCTTAATTCCTCCCAAGAAGGAGAATCGTGTCGTAAAAGGTTCCAAGGGATAGACGCTATATTGGTGGCAAGAATTAAAGTGTGCCACGCACGATGGAGACTTTTTATTGTGCAGTAAAAAATTGATTATTGACGTGGAATATACATTTTTTATATTCTTTCGTTTCTTCGGCCTTGGAACGAAAATACGGTTTTCGAGAGAAATGTTGGCGGGCACTGAATTTTGTAAGATAGAATTTTTTTTCTAATCGGAAAAATCCAAATTTTATATAGATACTGTAAGCTGAACATGCATGAGATAGAAAAAGAATTTCGGGATCGATTGAATGAATTTCGTGACTCGAGAAGATTATCCAGTGGTCGGGATATTTTTCGATATCTCGCACCAGCGGGTCGGAAAAGCCATCCGGCGAAAAAGTATAAAATAAGGTATAGACTTTCTTGATCGTGAGAAAGGTATGAAATTAGTTTGCTAGCTTTACCAATATTTAATAATATTCAATTTTTACTCGATTTCTGTTTAACCAATGTAATATTTATTTAAACGGACAACGGAAACGGTGCGCGTATTTCATTTATACGCGTATATAATACAAATCATTACGTCTATTATTAAACTGAAGAATGAGACGGAATGAAACTCAAATACGCCAATGGTATCAAATATACACACCGACCATTGTACCGGAAAAACATATTTATGAAAAAATTTTCCTATGTATCCGTCCCACTAAATTCTTTACAATCGTTATAATTACTCTTAATAGCGCGAAAATCGAAAATATAAACAATTCATAACCCATTTGGTATGATTATTGTTCGCTACCTATAAGTACAAGCATTAAGATTGATTCCTATTGGCGAAGCTACCATAAGAAAGCTACACCGCTATAGCCATTATATAATAATCTGAACGGCAAATTTATTCAGCACATGTAAAGTGTCTTATGTAAGCGACTGATTACCGATAGTGATCGAAATATCGACTTTCAACTTATCGAACATTTTTTAAATCAGATTAGACTGCTATTTAGATACCGCGACGCATTATCTATAACAAACAACCACAACTTTTCAGCGCACGTAACCGCATGTAACATATTACTTAACGACTTCCGTTCAGCTCGCCCACGCTTGAAATGAAATTCCCACGGCGGGAAGTGCGCGAAAATCGTTATCATTCGGAAAAGAACGCGTTCCGCGCGTCTATACATCATCCAATCTCGCTAATTGCATTCGACGAATTGGGTCACGCTGGAGGAAGAGAAAGAGAGAGAGAAAAGAATTAGAGCCGTGGGGCGGAAGAGGAGAAGGAAGATGGAAATTGTTTACCTGTCGATGAATCGACGAGGCTAAGTGAACGTATATTATACCCGTAATTCGCGCTATACCGAAGTTCCGTGTGATAAGAGAAGTTTGCGATTTTTAAATCTAAGGCTGTGTGCGGCTAATATTGCTGCTGTTGCAGCTGTGCGTTTATATAGAGATGATTGAGAGGAAGAGTATAATATGGTGTATATAATATCGGGGCCGGATAATGAAGAAAGTTTGGATGAGAGGTTGCGATGAAAGAGGTGCGAGCCCTTTTTCACTGCTGCAGTTCTAGAGCGTAGAAAGAGAGAGAGAGGGCAAAGATTTATTGTAAGCCAGAGAGAGAGAAAGAGAGAAAGAGCGAGAAGTTTGAAATATATAGTTAAAATGTATAAGTCCTAAGCGGCAATAAATAAATTACGGTACAAGATATATCGTTGTATTTAAGCGATATAGTACTATATAAATTTGAAGTATTGTATGTAACCTAACTTATCTATGTGATGGTATTATGTATTGAAGTATATATAGTTCTTTTTATGATTGTCAATTATTATATACTTTAAATTATTTATGTGAAAATCATTTTCTAATGAAAGATAACTACAATGAATTCTAGAAATACTTACATGTATATATTTTGAATTTAATGATAATATAATATATAATAAGAATTATAGTAATTATAATAATAATAGAAATATACTATTTAAAAAAACATGCTCGATTCAACTTGCTAAATAGTTAAAATACTTTGTTTACTTACGTCATATTACTAACTATTATAACAAAGCAAACGAATTTTATAAAATGTGCCAATTTGTTGTTTATATTGGAAGATAATGTTTTCATGTATATTACTATGTTAGATACTTTTGTAAAAATTATCAATACAGTGCATTTAAATACGTAAGAATTAAGGAGACCTAAATAGAGAGGAAAAATACTTTACTCAAAAATACTTTCAACTTTCTACATATATACTGGGTGAATTCTAGAATTACTGGATGTAAAAGTAGAAAAGGAACAATTTTACCTCAATTTACTGTACTGTCTACGATATTCTGTTATGTTATGCACTTCGCTACTGAAAAACTCTAGATAAATATAATACGCATCTTAAAAAGTCCAAAAATAAAAAAGCATTGGGGGTAGAATAAAAAGCTCAATGCGTTCAGTCGAAACAGAGAAAATAATGAAATCGCAGCTGCCGCCGGCGTCGTCGTTGCTCCACACCGCGAGAGTTCATCCGGCTGAAAAATTCCTCTCCGAGCGCATCGACGTACACTTATATGTATATATCTATATGTATATATATACAAGCGCATCGCCTTACTTAGGGTATGAAATTTTCAGCAGCATAGAGTATGCGAGATAGACAGAGGGAGAGAGACAATGCACTCGACTATACGCTGTACGTCTACACTCGCTAAAGGGCTAAAGGGCGCACTCACTGTGCATAACGTATACACGAACGAGCAATCGATATAGGTACATCTGTTTTCATTTCCAACAACTGTGTACTTATTTTCTTTTTTTTTCGGGGAAACTTTCGCGTGCGCGTGCGTTGCAGCATGTAGTAGTCCTCCTTTTTTCGACGCCTGCTGATCGATTTTCCTTTTTAAACACGCGGGGGTGAGGGGGGTGGTAAAAAACGATGACAGCTTGCCTGATGAACTGCAGTAGAGAGTGGGAATGCAAATTGACGTCATCGCGAGAAGTATCGCGCGAGCTTTTTTCGCGAGAGTTGCAAGAAAATTTTCCGCAGCAGAGAAGGGGGCAAAAACGGCTTTTGTTTCGGATTAGAAAATCGTTAAACTTTTCTCTAGCGAGAGAAGTGATGGACGTAAGCGTTTGAGTTGCTGATGAATTGGAGGATTTTAACTTGAAAAGCGCCGGTTGGGAATGCCTAAATTATCGGATGTGCTTTATCTATGGGTGAGAGAAATTTGGTGAAATTAAGCGTTTGATCTAATGAAAGCTTTCTTAAATCTACCTTTCAATCTGATACTTATATAAATTAGAGAATGTCACATGCGTCAGGCTGAGTGCTCGATCTATGTTGGAATGGGACTGATGAATCTTGAAACCACTTATAGTAAACTTTACGAACTATCGATGCAGAGAAAGAGGATAAATTATATAAAAGTTGACAAACGTATAAACTAATAAAAAATCACTGGGAACGAATTTTCTTTACTTTGAATATAAATTATCCAACGCATGTAATCCTTTCTTACTGTATAAAATATCCTTTATTGCCACCCTAAGTAGCCCACACAAAATATCCCATTCCCACAAAAAATTTAATTAAAAATTTCCCCACAAGCCATGTCCCAAACTAATCACCACATTCCCTTCTTTTTACCAACCCACGATCTTCCACCTCTCACACAAAAATTCCCTACAATACCGCAACCAAAAAAGTCCATCAATCACACACAGCGAAAAATGTCAATTAAATCTTTAATAACGAGGGTAAATTGAATCCGTCGGGGAACGGTATATACTTCAGAGGCGTCGTTCGAGTTTCCGATTAGCGGCTGAAAAGTTTCTGATTAAAGACAGATAAAGGGCTTCTTCTACCCTCGCGCGCGATTAACGGTGCAACTTCGCCGCGCTCTATATATGTATATCAGAGCTATTGTATATTTTACAAGTCATTAAAGCGCGCCCGCTCGTCGTTCCTCGTAAAATTAACTGTACGTTCGTGTATAATGTAGAATTAAATTCGGACGGGCTCGATTAGCCGGCGCTGCAGTAGGTGTAGTGTGAATCGGGGCGAGGTGTATATCTTGTAGTTTGGCAAACTGTTTTGTAGATGGTTTATTTTAAAGTTTGTATAATATATACCAGGAGAAACTGTTGTCTGAAATTATTAATTAGGTTAAGCTCAAATTAAAGTTTAAAATTTAATTGTCTTTCCGAGCAACACATAGTTTATCAATAATGTCAGTTTTAATGTGTTTTGTTGGCCGAATAACTGAATATTTTGCAGTGTCAGACTGAGAAGTCAAATAATTTATTAGTATTATTTTTATACTATCCGAGTTATTATACTGACATGAAATCTCGATTATGCTATATGATAAAAAAATCTGGCACTGGATCATACACGTACAGCTAAAGATAAGACTGAGCTAGAGAATATATAATACGAATATATATTATTTAACGCGCTTTGAATTATTAAAACAAGTTTGAAAAACAAACTAAATAACTTCATTGGATTATATCTGATATCAGCAATAACATCTAGAGCGTATATCTGCATCCTATCGTCTCCAGCAGAATCCGTTACTACAATTGCACATTTCTTAATAAAAAATGTACCCTCCGCGCGCAACGACACTCCAGCCGGTACTAAACAATGCGGAGCAATCTCTTAAAACTCAAGTCTCTGCCTCTCTTCTATACTATCTCGCCAGGCGGCCATAAAAGCCAACCTCACACGCCCAGTATAAAATCTCTCCCCGAATCGAATCCTCCTTTACCCGTAGGTACCATCTTCTCGATGGAGGAGAGAAAAAAGAGAGAACACGCTCGCGAATCTCGACCGGGCGCGAGATGTACTTATCCGATAATCTCCGGCCCGAATGAAACTCGATAATCGCCGTCCTCGTGTCCCCCGCGTCTCTTCGGCAGAGAGACACCACCGCGGATCTCTTCGCGCGACCTAGTATTATAGTCTCGTTTAGCAGAGGAGATGCGGATAGGAGTGCAGTCGAGAGGAGAAATGATTTTTCTGCTGGTTATTGCGGGTCATGTTTCTCGATTTCCAAGAGTTTCTTCGCACTGAAGAGACGATTATTTTATCGTGGTGTAATTTTTCCATTTCTTACGCGGTTTTTCAATGTTTATAATTTATTAAAAAGTTACTAGTTAGTATAAGAGCGTTGGGTATTTTCATAATAGTCGCAGAAGAAGAAATATCATCAGATTTAACAAAATATAGCTTTATTTTCAAGAACAGAAACGCATTCGAATAAGTTATCGAGACAATTATACAACAGCTTTTATTGGGTAGCTATTATTTTTCTTGACCATCTTGGATCTTGTCACGTAATGTATTATCGGCTATATATTACATACGCTTCAAGTAATTCTAAATAACCATTGTTTACGCTGGATTCTTAAACGCGCAGCAATACCGCGACTACTAAAGAACAAAAATATTTTTCAACATAACAACGAAACCATCATCAGAGAATATACGACACCCAATTCTTCTTAGAGCACTAATGGAGCGCGTGGAGCATAAAAAAACACCGTGCACGTCTAATACGTATATAGCAGCCACACTGTAGCGCATCATAGCATCCAACATCCACCTACTGAGCCTCGCGTATACTATTTCCGGCGCGTCGCGCGCGCACCTATAGCCTGGGGCTACGTGTTGCTGCCGCTCTCGCTCGCGCCGGGGGAATTTTCGCGTATAATGGGGTTAAATGGGCCGGACGCGCGCACGCGCGAGAGTCGGTCTAATGGGCGCGCGAAGAACGGCCCGGAGATGGGGTCGAGAACGAAATTCTTAATTTTAAGGTTACGACGAGTTCACGGAGCGAGAGAGAGGGAGAGAGGAAAGGTGGTACTTGCGCTTTTGAAAAGTCTGGGTGGCGGAATTATTATTAGACGGCGAGGTGGTGGGAGCTTTTTTTAGGAGCGCTGCGCTTTCTTCGCTATTGTCAATGTGAGGCTGAGGGTTTGAAAATATTGTTAGAGTTGCTTTTTATACTTTTTAAACGTGTAAATAGACTATTTTTGGGTTTGTGTTTATCTTCTTCTTTGAATCGTATATATATGAAAGTTATGCAGTCGACTTGAAAAAAACGAAATTATTTTTAATATAGTTGACGGTACGGATATGGTTTGATTTTATTTTATTATATACATTTCCGCACTATAGTTCGTATTATTTTCGAGCTTTTATGAAAAATATTAATTGTTCAAACGGAAAACTCAACAAAACGGAAAAATGACGAGAATGAAAAAAAAAAACATTTGCAAGAAAAATAGATAAAAGTCTAATAAATTTTTCAAATAAAATTATTTCACTGACAAAAAACCCAAATAATCATTCAAGTAGAACCTACTCAGACTGTCTTTTACCTAAAACTCCACATCTATCTTAACCATTTTTTCATACTCGCAAAACATTTAATAAAAAAAAATAAAATTATTTACGGCTGCATATAAACCTCGCTCTCAGACTACTCAATCCGTCACCCAATGCGCACCAAACCACCCAAAAAAAACTCACTCTACCCGAACCAATTGCTCCACGCACAAGCTCGATGCAAAAAAAAGCGCAGCAACGGCGCAGGGCTGACCTTCGCCGCATGAGGCAACGAAAATAAACCGGGCGCTCGCGCGTAGTCTATCAATCGATCGGATGACCGCATCTCCTCTCCCTCTCCGCGTGATGCACACACGTCCGCAGCGCAGCATTCGAGCTAGTGATTTCCTCTCACGCGCGCTCGGGGAAATCTTTTATTTATCAACCGAGAGAGAGATAGAGCCAGAGATAAGCGCATACGAGACTCTCTGGATTTCGAATATGCTAATGCGAGAGAGATTCTCTGGAGGGGGTCGCGTCGAGGACTCGATGAGGTGTCGTCGTCGTCACTCGAACCGCGGAGATATGTGTGTGTGTGTGTGTTTAAATCCGGGCCCGGATTTCGAAGCTCGAGTGTGCAGCCCGCGGGCGCAGAAGTGATAGAGTTTTATATGGATGACGCGCGGGGGCGAGGATAATTTAATGAGATTAAATTTATTCCAGTGGTGTGGTCGGAAGGTCTTCTATATTTTATAGGATGTGTAGTTTAATGGCTTTTTTATAGATACCTTAAAGCAGTATCCAGGAGTGCGGTAGTGGGCGACAGTAAATTGAAGGATTTGCATCGGACTGATTGAAAACTTTTAGGGTTTGTGAGAATTTTTCTGTTCTAAATCGTCATGGTAAGTAAAGTTTACTTTTGTTGCTTTTTTAAGGAACGGTGAAGTACCGTAGCAGTAGGAGCTTTAGAAAAGTGAGTAGGTAAAACGCGAAAGCGAGCGCGAAAGAGTTCATGAATTTTGCATAAGAAAAATATCACATGAAAATGTTTTAACGAATTTGTACGTTACACACTTCCGTAAAGAGACCTCGCGCGTGTAGTTTAATTTAAAAATAAAACTTGCATAAAAGCTTCGCATACAAGTACAAACCTTTATAATTAAAAAAAAAATTACTGTATATACAGTTGCAAAAAATAAAAAACGTACCACCTCTTTCCAAATACCTCTCAAAACCTTATATATACACACACACGCGTTGAGGAAATTTTCAAAGAATCACTCGAAATACTTCAATTATTTTTAATTGGAAGCTCTCTCTATACACTTGCGCCATTCAAGGACTTTGCGCCGGCGCGCGCAATAAATCTCCCCGGGCGCGTGTCGGCCGGGTAAACGATTCAATTAATGAAATTCCTCAGCGCAAACCCTCCAATTAATACAGGCAGCTGCTATCGCCTCCTATATACTTCCTCATTGAATTGCAAAATATCCGACGACGACAATGCATTCCTTGATTAAAGGTGGCATCTATTATAGAGCGTGAAGCGAATGTGATGTTCGCGGTATAAGTATCGCAATTTTCTTTTCCCGTTCGAGCTCTGCACATGGATTTATTAAGTATAAGTTAGCTGCGCGGTGGTGGTTAGTAAAGATTTGTTTTCAATTAATATACATGTATATAGACCGATGAGGGACGAGAGATGAGGTTTCCGGAGGAGCCGTCGGAAATTGTTTGAGAAAGTTATACGACTCCGGTATGACGAAGAGATAATCGAATGAGGGACGATGAAGCCGAAGCCACGTGCGGTCCAGAACCGGAAGGATATAAAGTTAATCGACTACCGGCGAGGGAAACAACATTGAAAGTCTCTCGGAAGTTGCGCCGCCGTCTCTTCCAGTATATAAGGCCTTGATTCGTAATTGCGTTGCAAGGTCACGGCTTGAGTGCGCACGTATACAACACGGAAGAACGAGGACTATATACTTGGAAATTCGCGATACATTTGTCCCAATTAAAGCGCGCTCTACTTCTTTTCGTTAATGTTCCCCTAAAAGCTTTCACATAATTATATATGAAAAAATGTCGTTATATATTATACGAGAAATTGTATAGAATTCTTTTAACCGTGAACAAAATTTACATAAAATTCGTATATGATTTGGCGCAACGTTATATTACGTTAAGCAACAAACGGTTCTTATCTCTTCGTATTTTTGTCACAAAATCTCTCCGTTTACGAAAAAATCTTGCGCACATGTGCCAATACACTACGCGAACAAGAAAAACATCAGTTCCGATACACGTCCTACATCAATCCCTCACCGAGCCGTCCACTCATCTCAAAACTTCTTCATCCTCTCAATTTCTGGGGCAATCCCATAGATCGAAACCCATTACCGCGCCGACAATAAAACACGCTCGCGATGTAATAAAACTCTCCCCCACACGCATCGGCCACCTCATATATATATATGTGTGGCCGAGGTATAATCTGCAGGAAGACACGGTGAGAAGATTAGATTCGCAAATTAGATCGGATGATTTATTAATCCTCGGCCAAGCGCGCTATAAATTCCACTCTCTCTAGCGCGCGTGGAATGAGATTTTCTCCTCTCCCGGTGATGGCAGTTTTTGGAAATGTGGGATATAGTATGCGTGAAATACGGGAGCTGTTCAATTTGCTCGCGTCGTAGCTGCGAGTTTCGAACTCTCTCTCTAATTCATGTGCGCGCTATATGTGCGTGAGTATATATAGGCGAAAGTTGAATTAAAATATATAGAGGGATGGGAATGATGGATGTGGAAGAGGGGATTATTATTATCTGGTTAATTGGCTCGATTGATCATTCGCTCGTTAAAGACGAGCAGTGCCGCCGCGACGCGAGTAATATTCACCTGGGATGAAATATTAGATAAGAAAGTTTATGACTTGCGTGAGAGAAAGCGGAGATGGAAAGTTTGCCGGTGGGGCGGGATTCTATATATCTCCGCTCGGCTGCTTTTGTGCTCCGGATTTGCAGTAGGACAAAAGTCAAAATCACGGTCAAGTGATATTGGTAATTTCGAATGTTATAGTTTCATTGTACGTCGAGTGGAAAATCTCTTTGATATTAAAAAACGATTGTTTTCGGAAAATTTAGTATGAAATACAGTTTTTTTTGTTATTGTAAAAGTGATAAGGTGGAACGAAATTTTACTTTGTAACCGATTAGTACATCTACCTTGATAAGAAATGGTATGGAAAAAAGTTTTAATTCCAAACTTTGATACTTTCCCAACACATACTTCCAGTCGCAACTTTATCCCATCATCCTCTACAGCTAACCAAAATTCCACATTATATTCCTCGTTGTCCAATTACCAGCACCACCATCACCACTCCGGCAACAACAACAGCGATATACATCCGCATAACTACAGTTTCATCGGCCGCGCGATTCTTGCTCCAACTACTGTAATACACGCACACGTCGTCGCATCAGCCGCGTACCAACTAACATCTACTGCAACGCAATTGCATTTCGCAGTGCGGCACAGAGAGAGAGGAAATCTCGGGAGGCAGGAAGTTCGGCCGACAAAGACGAGGTCGAAAATGGGTCTTTGAGGTAGTCGAGAACGACGCGCGTACAAAGCCGCTGTGATGATGAGTCGAAGTGAGATTTTTTTTTTCGAGTATAATGAGTGGGGCAAAGAGAGTTTTGAAATTTTTTGAGATCAGGTGTGCGCGGGTCAACTGTGGCTTAGAACTTGAGAATCCTTTGATTGTACAGTATATAAGTAGAGGATGGAGTTTAATTTGATGGTAGTTTGTAAGTAGTTGGGAGTGCGCGGCGTATGATAATAAATACGCGCTATATATTGGATTAGCTTAAGGGGGCCGCGGAAAGTTGGCTACTTTAAAATTAAGGAAAATTCATCTGTGCCCCAGGTACCTCATCAATATTCAATCCCGAGAAGAAGCCACTTGCTACTTTCTACAACAATCCAAAGAACTTTTCCGCACGACTCTCGGAACTTTCAACAAAAGCTGCGGGTAATAGCCTAACAAATTCAGCAACAACATCAATTTCGCAGTCGTCCCTCGCCTCATTATACCATCGGCGATTGAATAATTTAGCGCCGCGCCATAGTAGCATCTCCTCATTTCCATTCCCGGGACTCTCCCCATTGGCCAATTGCAGTCTGCACGCACGCGGTGATTAGTTTCAGCTCTCGGCCCTTAAGACACACGCGCGAGCCTACGTCCCTGGCAAAACATGCGAGTATAGGTATATACGCTAGGGGGTGCGAGAGTGAGTAGGCGAAACTTGAGAGAGAAATTGGGGCGACTGGGCAAATAGAGATTACTGCTGGGAACTCGCGGCTCTAAGACAGAGTGATGTTGTGGCGGTAATTATAATGTTGGGATAATTCTGTTATACGTCAGGGAACGATGGAAGTATATGACGTGGTTGGTGAATAAAAAAAAAAGGATGAGTGGGAGGAGGGGAAAAATTGATTCGGTGTTATTTGTCGTGTAAGGGAAACTCTCCGAGTGCTTGATCATACTTTCTGACGTTCATTGGGATATGTGGTTTCTCAACGTATTCCCTTTAGATATACGTCGACGCATTCAAGTGTGTCCGGTACGAGAACACGTTACTCTATTTTCCACTTTAAAATAGACAGAAATGTGTAATTCAATAGCGAAACGATAATATTATACTTATTAACATCTTTATGAACGATGTTACAAACCTGTCTAATGCCGAAATTCCGTGTTTACACTTTGCCGATCGCTACGGGAACCCCCGACATCACTACTTCAGAGCTTGGCAAAAAGATGAGCAAAAAACGGCACATCAATCAAGAACCTCCCGCAGCCATTAACTAAATTTATAGACACTTTTTATAGCCTAGTAAATCCCCAGCAGGATAAACGCTAAAAAAAAGAATAAATAAAAAATCCGCACGATACCAGTTTACACTGCTGCAGCTTTGAAACTCGCGAATCGTTAACGAGCCGAGCGCACACGTCGAGGAAATTACACTTCTCTCACGCGGTAATAACGCAGCGCGGCGCGACATTAAAGCCCGGGCGCCGTTGTAAACTAAATTGCCAGTTCTTCCTTCCTATGCGCGGGATAATTGCATCTAACGCGCGCGGTGCCGTTTTTCGCGCATGCGTGTGCTCGATAGAATAAACTTTGACGAATGAACAAGGACGATTATTTAGTGACAATGAAACGTGACACAGTAATAACGATAAATGTAAATACACGCGCGCATTAGGCCGTTTACCTCGCCGAGCTTAAGTTCATAAACTGGCCAGTTATCAGAGGCGCAGCCTCGGCCAATGTGCCTTCAAATTACTCTCCTCCTAATTCACACAAACGTGTATATATCTATACACACATAGAGAGAAATCGATCACCCGCAGCGTCCTTTCTCCCGCGCGTGTAATCAGATTTACCCGCCAAAACACTCGACTTATACTCCTCGCTACAATGCCAGACAATCGCTGCTCCACCGGGAACCTAGTTACACGATCAAATCTATAATAATCGCCACCGCGAAAAAGCGAAGAATTTTCTTCTATATATATTTAACTGCAGTACATATCGGACTGCGGCGGTGCGCGACCAGCATTCTATACACTACATCACCCGTGAAGTGGGGAGAGCCACGTGTGGGTGTGTGTGTGTATTCCCTTGGAGTGTTCTCCTCGGAATTCTCTAGATAACAAGCCCGTTCTCCCTCTCTCTCGTCGGCGGCACGGTGAAGAGGGAGAGTGGAGTCGATCAATTGGGTCGAGGGAGGAGCGAGCGTCGTGTACGCGAGGATTGAGAGATGAGGACCGGAGATGTATAGGGAGACGACGACGCGGCGACGGCTCGATTTTGGGAGTGGCTACTGTATACTGCGAAAGATGAAGGTCAGGCCATGATATGGGTTTAATTGCGCGATATGCGAGCTATGGTCGCGAAGAAATATATTATGTGTGGATTGGTCTCTGATTTTTAGAGGTTCTGGTGTACGTGGACGGAATTTAATCGATATAAAGGATGAAGGAGGAAGGAGGTGCTGTAGGGTGAGGGAGAAGGATGTGAAAATTTGATTTTGAGAGGCGAAGTTGGATGTTGTTATCGGTTTCTGATAAAATGAAGAGGTGAAGAGGGTAGGGAAGTGGATATATAGTGATGAGGACCGAGTATTTCTGAATTCTGGTCGTTGAAAGATAGCTGTTCTGTATTTCAAGGATCCGGCGGTATTTTAGGAATGTATACTGTACGTTTATTATGAAAAATATTAATGTACTTTGAAGAAATCGACGAGTTCTCTCTTTAAAAAGTGATGGCCGGATGTTGTGTAACCTTTATAGATTGATTTTTATTGGTCTGTAATGAACAGGCGCGAAAATTGGCTACTTCCGCTACATTTGAATTTTTTAAATTGAATTATTTATTTTTAACTATGTAAAACTAAATACTTAAATAAAAATAGAATAAAAATTAATCTTTTTCATGATTTGAAAAACTATTTCATTGACATCGTTTAAACTAATTAAAATGAAATCGCTTAGCATGTTTGGATTTTGCTAGTAAAGTTATAAAGCATTAACTAAATGTGATACGCGAAAAATTTCGAACAATACAGTCAATTCAAAGTATTTTAGTAACAATCGAGCATTCCATAGAAATCTATACTATTCAAATTTTACTTTTTTTTATTATATTTTGAAAAACTAAAAATAACGACATTCAGCATATAGACGTTTCATCAATAACCTAAATTACAGTTTTATTTACTCCACACTGGTAAAAAATAGCGTATACAGTAGGATAAAGTATACCACGCGTAAGCCTATAACACAGATAAATATTTGAGCGAGCGAATCTGAACCACTACCTAATATTTTTCCAGCGCTCTCGTGGCCCACTAAATTTTCACAAACACCATTAGCCAAGTTGGCAGCTGACCATAAACAGCACGTATACACATACGCGCTGAATGATTCACGCGCAGATCAAGGAATTATGTAACGCTCCCGCACTCTTTCCTAAATCCCGACGCGTTTATCTCTCGCCTCTAATGCGAGAAAACGACAAACGACATTCGCGAAATGCATTACGGATTTGGGAAAAAGAAATCACGCGCGAGTTATCTCCTCTCCAGACACGAGCGCGAAGGATATGCAAATCGTCCGACTATCGTCGGACCGCCGCTACTTAATCTTCCGGCACTGCCGCCGCGCGCAATTTAATTTTCCCTCGGCGTCCAAAGTTTCCTAATTTTTGCGAACGAAGATTTAGACGTTACGGCGATGACGACGCGCCCCCGTAATTGGGTTATGCAAAGTCTTTCTTTTTCTTTGAAATTTAAAATTTCGCGCGTGACTATATCTCTGGAGTGAATAAAGGTTTTTAAATATAACGGGGATGGACGATTATTAAGCTTTTTTTCATCTGGTGTATATACTTTACGCGAGCGCTATATTATCATACATAAACCGTGAAATTCGTTTCGCCGATAACTTAATGACCGCGCGAGTGTGCGAGGCAATTAGGTCATTGTTCAATTTATGCGAAAATATCCTTGTCTATACGCCTTGCCGCGCGACATTTTACGTTGAATTAACCTATATCGAATATTATCTCTTAACGAGGTATTGGAATACGGCGCGTGTTTGTTATATGAAAGCGGAATTCGCGCACGCGCGTATATGTATAATAATCCATGACGACGGGTATCGACACTTGAGAATGGATCTTCGACACTTTATATTTACACGCGCGCAAAATCAAGCGGATATGTCTATTATGAGATTATGCAGATACTTATTCCCAAGGTGTATCTTTTGATAATAATCATAGTAGTATTTATCTTGGGTGTGTCCATGTCATGAGCATGAATATAAGGAAATGGGAGTATTAGCATAAAAATGCGAAAGTACCTACTGCACTTGAATTCTGCAGAATTCTGGTGATAAAAGGGGGTGGCTTACGAAAATAAGGAAAATATATATATAAGTAGAAGCAATTATTTCGCCGCCTGATTCTGTCTCTTCAACTTCCCATCGCCATCATGACAAGTTTATTATCAGGCTTCTCTTAAAAATTAGAATATCGCAATAGTTGGCTGCATCGGACAGATTCAAGACACTCGCGAACTAGATTGAAAGGACAATTTCTCGACATTTTGCTGGTAAATAGAAATGAAAGCTGTATTTTCGCAAGAATATATTTATATTTCTCTGGCTCGAAACAATATCTCTGCAAAAAAACGATCCACCTTTTAAAAAAACTACAATCTCATCCCACGAAAAACACCAAACATAATATTGTTACCAAAAACCACACCTCCATCGCTCTACAAAATCGACACGCACGCCAATATATCCATTCCTCGCAGGCCGAACGCTGCGCGCAATCTATCCACTCTCGGTCTCCGCCTCCGGGCGCGCGTTCACCCCTCGCTCGCAAAAAAAAAGAACAACAGAGCAACCCCCGATAAATAAAACAATACCCACGCGAGAGGCCGAAGACCTGCAGTAGGCTAATGAAAACGAATGCGGAATGTATGCGCCGCAGCGCAGCTCTAAACTCGGTGCTGTAAAAAATGGAGAGAAACGAGGCGGCGAAATGGCTATATTATCCGACGGCCGAGGGTGAAAAATTCAGGACGCACGCCGGAAGTCGTCGCCAGCGCACGTTGGGTTATTCATAGAGAGAGCGAGGCGCGCGCGTGTGTGTGTATGGGCAGGGTTTTTTTGCAGAGGGAAGAACAGTTGGGATTATGGGGATGTTGAGTTGACGAGGTAGATGGTTTTGATCCCTGGGAGTGAAAGGTGGAAAGTACAATTGATTTTCAAATAGTAGTAGGTTATTGTATATTGGTTTGAAGGTCGGTGCAGGGATGGATGTAACGTTGATTTAAGAAATTCTATCATCGATTCTATATTAATCCTTTGCGGCGTAGTGACTAATATATTAGGTACATCCCTGGTGGAAATTGAAATCATTTCTTGGGCAGTAAATGGCTAGTTTGATCCAAAATGGGGAAAAAATGGACTCCAGTTTTCTTCCATAAGTGTAACGATTTTTTTA
>UXGD01001272.1:0-36889 GCA_900474315.1 Torymus auratus | reverse complement strand
TCACGTATCAACTATATACAAAGTTCATGTCAGAGGTCGAGCCTATATATAGGCTTTCCGGCAGAATAAAGGTTAAAAAGATTTTCAATAAATGTCAGCTCATTTGGTCGAGCTGTTTCTGAGATAGTCAATGAGGCATGAGCTTGGGCGTAAAAATTAGAGTCAGTAGCATTCAATGGCTGATACCGACTTGACAATTTTGCCTATTCCTTCAATAAATAAAATGTAGTTCATGCAGGTACATAAAACATTATTGGACTTATTATTACCTTAATTATTTCAGCAGAGGTGATGTTCGATCAGCCACCGAAGTAATTGCAAATTGTGGACTAATTTTTACGGTTTATTGAAAACGTCACTAACGGTGCGTGCGTATACGGGAGCGATGTTGCTGCGACTGTATCTGAGAGAGAACTATCTTCCACTTCTGCTTTCTTTGACGTGGTACTTAGGGATGCGAACCTTAGTACTTCCTCAAGGTCTTTGTGGAAATTCGGTAAGAGGAAGGAGTACAGATTATAGATTGTAGAAATTAAGCGTCGGAATGGAGGAGCTACAAAGCGGCCGGCTCAGATTTGACCTGCGAAAGCGACCGTGTCCAGGTCAGCGGAACCCCTAAATCCGTATCTCTTAATAATTGCTCTTCGGTTCCGTCCTTCTAATGTATGATTTTAGTGCGCTGTCGCTGTGCATGGCTAAATGTAGGGAAATACTGGAAAGAGAAATTATAGTTGGAAAAGGGCGTCGGCCGAACTATAGGTGTTGCGGCGTAGCGTCACACAGCATTTAACCCAGACTTATATACCCTAACTCGGGCGTGCATATAAAATGCAAATGTCGCCAGAGAGAAAGCTTTACGTAACAATACCTCGGGCGAATACAGAGATTGGACTCGCGGAAGGACTTCCATTCGCCGTGAGCGATAAGCTTCGTGCGGTTACGGGCTTGCGACACGAGTGCGACCTCGGCGAACGGGCGATCTCTAGGATAGATCGTTTTGAGGCCGAGAGGAAATCGGTGGCCGCAGCTGGATGTTTCGATGAATTCTCAATGTAATCATTGGTTTGGGGTACTTTGTGACGTGGGGTTCACAAGTGTTTTGAGGTGAATGGTACATGGAGGAGGAGGAGGAGGTCGAATGATTCATTGCATAGGTGGCGTGGGCATTATTTTTATTGATTTGATTATTAACAAATTTATGAAATTCCATAACTGCGAAGTAATTTTTGAGCGATTTTAAAACCTTGAACTTTCGTAATTGTCGGGTTATTCATACGTCGTTGTAAAAGTGTCAAATCATCATTCGAAGGCTACTGGGTCATTATTTTTCTCACACTCATAGCTCTGAACTGGCCAAACTCCACATCTCAAATAGACACATTTGCCACGAAAAGTCGCGAAAATAGAACGCGTGCATCACATGGGAGCACCAAGAATTTACCAATTGGACCATCAAGGGCGACGTTATTATATCCGAAGCGTACGCGCGCGCGCATATATATACAAACAAGTAAAGGGGACAACAGGGAGCTCAATTAGATAACGAGACGTTTTTGCGCGGTGGGCACGTGTATATCAGCAGCAGCGCATGCACAATAATTGTTCGACGATCCGGTACACGGACAAGTGAGGAATGCAGGGCGACCGAACTCTCGCTCGTTCCGGAAACCCGAAGCGCCAAGTTGCACGTTCGTGTATTGATTGCATTTTTTTTTCTGCTGCCATGCATTGTTGTTGAAGTGTAGGTGGAGGATACGCGAGCGACTATTGGATAAGGTCGGCTGAAGCAGGAAATGATAGATCGTGACAAATTACTATTCCAACAAGCTTTTGTTGTTGCGTTTTATTGAAGAGAATATAAAGTAAAAATATGTTCGATGAAAATTCTTTTCAAACATATATTTACCGAGTTTTTTTGCGATAAACTGCACGAATCGTTACTTTTCCGTGAAATAATCACTAAGTGCCATTCGTGAGAATTATATTTATATATATTCAAAGTAAATATTAAAATTACTAATTTGGTATGAAATTTCCTTTTAAAATCACTAACTCGATAGTATTTATATTATTTTTTTGGTAATCTAATAAGAGATATTAATTATATCTGGTTAGTAGAATAACTGTGCTGAGCATAGCACGGATTATTACCCAGTTTCAATCTAGCAATTTTGTTTTTAAGCTAGTAAATTACGCGCAGAATGTACATTTACCTATAATGGACATATAAATTTAATATTTTCTAAAGAAACTGATTCATTAGTCCAGTAATATTAATATACGCAAACTAGTAAATCATTAATGTAATTTTACGATTTACTATTTATTTTGAATTCGGACCGTTTACAGTGCGAGTAAGTTTAATTGGTTATTTTATTATATAATCCCATTACAACTTGTAGTTGTTTTTAAACAATAATCTCAAAAAGACTAAAGACTATTTTCAAGCAAAATGGGCAAATAGAAAAATGCTTGTCAGGTAATGCGTGCCGCTAATTGCTTGCTAGAGCGCTACAGTGGTATTAATACTGGCAGAGGCAGCGACGAACAATTCAATTAGGAATTTAATTTGTTCAGAAAAAATGTCTCTAGATTTTAGATAGTATTATACATAAAAATTAATGTATTAATTCCCATAAAATGTTATTAAAAATTTAACTATATAATTACATTCTCGAACGAGTGATAAAATATTTAGAAAGTCCAAAATACGACACGAGACAAGTTTTGTTACAACATTAGTACGATTGTCAGGTAAATATCGAAATGGATTTTTTCAACTGCACCCAAATACAGCCAAATTGTTAATTATTCCCACGCTTAGAGCCACTCTTATTTTGAGTACTAAAAAGCGCCGCACGTATAGTATAGATAGAACACGTGCGCACGTTCGACAAAGAAGCCTCTCTTCACCCTCCGAACAAAAAACCACCCGCGCCTCCAAGAAAATTGATGTCCACTCGGTGGTCCATATACTTAGCTATCGCGCGCAAAAAAGCCCCGCAGCAGGGGTAACTCTATAGCCCTTTCGACAAAAAAGAGAGAGTGAGTGAGAGAGAAAGAGAGGTCGAGTTACGCGAGTAGGTATAGTAGCGCCGGACGACAAATGGTCGCGTGCAACGGGGTACGCGCCCGTATGTATGTCGACCGGCGTGCGAGCTACTCACGTGGAGATGGTGCGCACAGGCGTTCGCAGTTAAAGGGGAGATGGTTTTTCAGCCAGATGTTTGTTTAACATCTTCCGGGACAAGCTATGGGGATGCTATAAGATCTAATCCGACATAAAATGTTATTTTTTTAAGTATGTAAAAATATTTTGGAAATTTTTAAGAAAATTTATCATGTACATAAGCCTTGTTGCCTTGGACCTTATTTTGATTGTGCATGAAACGTTGGTGAGAAGTTTTAAATGTGGGGACAAAGTTTGAAATATCTTTCAAGCGTGTCGTAAAGTAAAAGGTTATTTTGAGAATTATTAAAGTAATGATCTTTTTAAAACTACAAACATCTTGAAGGAGCTATATCACTTCCTATTAGTTCATATATTTTACAAAATTTCGAAAAATTAAAAATGAATCTATCTCTTTATAATTTAGATTGTCCTCGACATTGTGAGAATTGCCCTCATTAAATTTTAAAATAACTTTTCACCCGAAATGTTTTTTCATATGAAATCTAAAATAAAATCAACACGTATATGCGCGATAGCAAACAGCAATCTCGTGGATAAAAATCAAAAGCAAGAGACTTAGTTTCATCTGAATTTCCCCGCGGAATCAGAAAACGTAACGAGCTGCAACAGCGCTGCCCCAGATCTCATCGATGAAATTGCGCCTATACGACAGAAGTCTGTATTACGCGTCTTAATTAGATCCCACGGCTCATGCCCACCGGACACGCGCCGCACTTCGTTCAAAGCTTACCGGCAAGCATATATGCACGTGCGCACGACTTGTTTATATTATACTCCGATGCCAATCTCCCATTCACTTAATACGCTTTAATGCTGGGAAACCGCCCTCTACATATAGTCCCACTACAGTGAGGATTAGTCGCGGGGTCGCGTTGTCGCTTCTGCGGTGGCGAGGAGAGGTGTGCCTGAATTTTGTAAAATGCAAATTGTCGAGATAGGGATCGGGGGCTATACTTGGCCTGGAATTTCGCGGTGGGTTTTATCAATTAGTATCAATTGAGAGCGTTATTTTTGGAGTAAGCGGAAGTGGGGTATAGCTACATGATGAATCGGTTGTAAGCGAAACTTTTTCAATTTATTCGACTACGCGTTTTTGCGCAAATACCTAAGTAGTATGATTACGCTTGAAAGGATTTAGAGATACTATCATTTTAACTTGCTATGCAAATTGTTCGTTATGATTATGATAAATGAAAATTCTTATGTAATCGCATATGGTTGTTTACAAATCAAACAAAAATCATTTAGTAAACGATAAATTACGACTCGGAAAAAAATTAAAGGTCGATATTACTATCCCCACAATCGATTTAACTAAAAAACGCCAAATCTTAATTTTACTGATGAGTAGAGATGTAACTATAGTTTAAAAACATCATTTTTAAAAAAATATTTCAATAGGTTCAGATAACTATATCCAATGACTATATACTAACTTTTTTGCACAAAGTAATGAAAATCACATTTTCAGAATTATGTTATTTTTTACTATATGAAATAAAGAAAATGTCCTTTCTTTTTTCATGTAATTTTAGTCATTTTGAAAACAAGTTAATTCCACAAATTTCCCAAAAACTACCGTCGACCACAACATATTCTCGTATTAGGTTTACAAACTAAGTTATCAATCACTCAATTCCTGGTGTATATTCCCATCTAGCATATACGCGTGTTTGATAAATCCTTGATGAACCACCACAAGAAGTCGAAAGAAGTGGCAACTAATGGATTGATTCGATGCTTTTGGTGCACAACCGCACTATATACCAAGCAATTCACATCGGGCCTGCGGGAAGTTTCGATCAACCGCACGTTCATTACACACGTCCGCGGCGATTGTTGGAAACTGGAAGCTGTTCTATTGCAGGACTTTCTTTTGAAATGTTGTAACAGTAGCGCGTCGTCAGTGTAATGCGGTTCGGAGTCAACGCGTCGATTACGTGACTTGCAAATTGTATACTAAATGTTGCTTTAGGCTTCTAATTTGTATTGCCCTCGTGTAGGGTTGTTAATCTGGATATAAATGGACATTTGAACGTTCTCGTCAAATAATTTTGAAGATAATTAAAAATTTTAATTACATATAATGAAATAGTGTTCGCTTCAATTCAAGCTTTTATGAGAACACCATTCTCCATAATACGAAATCATAAATAAGCACTTTTTATTACTAATTGAAACTACTATACCACAGTTTAGTGCCCGTCGCGCACTAAAAGGAAAAATGCTTAAACCTATACCTTTCCTCTAGCGGCACTTACTCTACGAATGACTTGGACTAATTGGCGCTTCACTTCTTCTCGCTCACTCTCTCGCATCTCGATATATCCTCGACGGCGTAGAGGCGGCGTGATAAAGACTGCGCCGTCTTGTTAGACCTCAACGTCTTATCTTCCGGCCTCTTTCTCTTTCACTTGACCGCGCGCAACAGCAGAGGCAGTGCCTGCCTTTCTCCTCTCGTGAGCCGTAAAATAGTCTTTTAACGTACTTCGCGGAGAAGTGCGTACTTTGCGAGTTCGAACGCGCGCTGTCATTATACTTACGGCGTTGGATGCGTGATGTATCGCAGCGCACGAGCCTGAATGTCGAGCTACGAGAGGCGGAAACTGAAGGTTGACAGCACGTGTAGTTTCGCGCGCTTTTCTCGTTTCAGTTTATAAGACCGAGCGGTTAAATTATTTATACCACGGGGAAATAAGGATAGGGTTTAGGTGGATAAGTAAAATGGCTTGTGAGATCTTTATTGAAATCGAAGGAATTTAACTTGTTCAATGTATATACCGGGACTTTTGGGATTTTTATTTTAGATTGGTACATTTATCCGAGAAGTTCCAGGAATAAGATCAATCCATATTTACCTTGTTAAAATACAATCGTTAATTAAAAACTTCACAAATTAAAATTTCACACTACTGACTCTATTTATTAAAGTTTTTGTTACACAACCCAAACAAATATTTTATGTTAAACAAATCCATTGCGATTCATATATTGAAGTTTATACAATATCATTAAAAAATTACAGTATTCGCCAATTTGCGTAATTAATTTTTTAAAACGGTACATTTTGATTGCCTTTGTTTATTGTCGGTTTTTTTGGAAAGCAATGTAAAATATTGAAATTCATCGACATCAAGCCCCTGGATTTTACTGCCAGCGCATCAGATCCAAATGTTTTATCGGATTTAAACTCTCAGCTGCAGCAGCACGAATATAAAAGATTCAAAACGCAGCGAGCGTGCGCGTGAATCGCATGCGCTTGCGTTTACGTATATACTAAAGTACATGAAATACGAGGCAGTGAAAAGACTCGTTTCGAAAAACGGTAATTTTTATCGAACACTGGCATGTATATATATGCGGCGTATCGAGCGCATTACACGCGTTAATGGACGCTGGATCGTGATCCGGTTTTCGGAAGGCGTCGACCGGCCGGTTCAAAAGTTTCATTCCATTTACAATCTGCGAGCGGTCGTACGGTATGTAAGCATATGGAGGTAAATAAATATGCATACGACAATTGCGTATTTTAGATACAGATCGTCAGTTCTATCGAATAAGGTGTGCCCCTGATTGTCTATGAAATGAGAGTATTTATATGGAAGAATGCCACCGATAAATTTACTCAATAAAGTCGACATAAGCAGGAGTATAAGAACAGCTGTGTTTCCGCGACAATGTACTAAAGACCAATTTGACTTATAGTAAAACCAAATAATTGAACTCTGATGTAGATTTTAAGACATATATTTTAATAAAATACAATATATAGTTATATGAAATGATTATAGAAAATATGGTGGTTCTTTCGATTTCTAAAATGGATTATTAATTTGAAAAATCGAATGAATAATCTGAATTTCAAATTACGTCTGTTTTAATTAAGAAATGATCAAACACTTTTTTATCCGGTGCCACAATCGAGAATTGAGCTTAATCCATTTTCCGATATTCCTTATTAATAATTCTCAATATTTCGCTATATTCTCCCGACGTAAATCCAATATAACGTTAAAATTCATATCAATCTCATATGTACGAGAGCACCATTCATTTCTCTACCAGGAAGTCAAGCGTGCATCACACGTATGCACACGGTATAAATCTGTGTGTACACACCTCGCGCCCTCGCGAGACAATACACGCGGGCTACGGTGGAAGCGCATTGGCATGAATTGGCACGATAGCACGGCTGGATTTGTCCTTTCGGCCAATTGATATTCATCATTGAACACCGAGCGCGCGCGTATTTTCACGCTCAGAGGGAACACGCGTCGAGCCGTGATCGATCGAGGAATCGATAATCAAGTTTCTTTCCTCTGCTTTGACGAGAGGTACGTCTATAGAGTATATTTTATAAATTAACGCGTGAATATAATTTCGATGCGCGTGTGTTTTGGTTTTTCGAGATTAATTTTTGACGCGGAAAGAATGTCTATAGCCCCGATTCGTGTAATATATAGTATTCATCGACATTGTATCCAGTATTATCTGAAAGTTCACAAACTTTGTTGACATTTCACGTCATTGGCATATTTTAATGGCAACTGTTAACGTGAATGAACATTACTGCCATTGTCTCTTTCTTTGGGTTTTTCAGGAAATCTTTCATAACGTCATCTTTTTTCCTCTTTATTCTGGAACATAATAAAGTAAAAATGGGCAATAACAGATTTATTATTATTTTACTGTAGCAAAGTAAAATATATTATTTAACAAAGGAAATTTATGACTTTCAAACATTGGTGTAAATTACTTGAGTTATACTGTTCAAAATAAAATGACCGTAATAATTGAAACGAAAAACAGTTCTATTACATCATCGTTGTAGAATAAATTAAAACATGCTTTCTATCTCCACCACATATAGATAAATATTGAAATATGCTCATGCCAAAGCCGTCACATGTTATTCAAAGTATAAGCAAACACATTATACAGTGCGGCATTCGAGAAATTTGCTCAGTAATATAAAAACAGTTTTCCATAATCATCGATTTCGCAGCAGCAATAATAATTTCCACTCCTCAACGCAAATATATTGCCTCGACTATATTCTTCCCCCGAACTCCACGCGCACCTTCTGTCCGCCGAAATAGCACGGACGCACCGAAGCCGCTCGCGGGCGCCTTTTTTCGCGTGTACCCAACCGATTGTCAGGCATCCGGTAATTTCGAAGACCGTCGTACCAAACAAAAAAAGAGAGAACCTTGAATCGCACGCGAAACGAAGGAAGAGAAGCGCCGGTGAATCGTCGAAGAGAGGGGGACGAGGGCATGCACGCAGGGATGAGGTGTAGCGGTTTGTATAACCGCGAGCGAAATAAGAGGGAGAGAGAAGGAGAGGATGTGAATGGGCCGAGTGAGCCGCTCTCTGTACGCGCGAGGTTTAAGGATCACGGATCCCCAGTCGTACCTCAGGCGTCAGCCGGTGCGGAGGTGTGTGTGCAGTGTGTCGCCGTGACGAAGGGAACCGCGCGAGAGGCAGAGTTCGCTGTGCGACGACGGCTTGTCCGGCACTGGGGCGGCCCTGTAATACAGTTAGTACACGACTTTTTTACTCGGCTCGTCGACTCGATTCACGTGCTGACATTTCCCGTTGGTTTTCAGATTTGAGGAATTACGTACGCGAGTGTGTAGATGAAAATCTGTTTGGTGTCTTTGAAACTCGTCGCGATGTACGAAAATTCGTTGGCGAAATGAATGATTTGATATGTTTGGTGGCAAAATACTTACGTAGTTGTTGGTTGCTACACGGTTTAGTAGTATATTTAATAGTGAATGTACATCGCAATCAGGTATTATTATTATTGTTCTCTGTAGCACACCCAAGTAGTTTTCAAAGAATTTTAGAAAGGGAAACGTGCATTAACTACGTAACAGTAATAGATGTTTACGTCGAGAAAATCTATGACAAGTACTTGGCATGATTTCGCGCGAATAATGACTTTCAAGTAACTTGTAATTGGAATTTCATAACAACGCTGCTTGCTAAAAGTTCAAAGAACTCAAATTTTTTTCAATAATTCAGGTACATTAAAAATCGTTTTAGTTTCGTTATTCCTTTTTTTTTAATAGAGATCTAAAAGGCGATTGGTTATTCTTGTATGTAGAACCTGTTGCATATTTTTGGATTATGACGGCAATTTTAAAATATCGGAATATAAATAATCTACCGTTTGTCGACATACATAAACGACCCGATGAAAATCTTTATTTATTAACCTTTAAATTGCCGGAATTTGAGGTGACAAAATGTCCTTTGAAAGTGATCAAACTTGTGTTTTATTATATATCAACTATTTAGAAAGTTCATATCATGGGTCGAGCCGACATATCAGCTTTCCGACAGGCTAAAGATTAATAGATTTGTTTAAAAAATAACTTCTTCTTTTTTTCAATAGTTAATAGATCGCACTTTTAATCAATTTTTCTAAAATAGTTATTGACAAGAAAATTTTTTTATTATTATCTGTTCTTTAAATATTAAATACACGTCCTAAATTTTAATTTCATATCACCGCTTTCAAGTATAGTATTGTAATTAGGTTATATAACATTTATAAATTTAAATTCACAATTGTACTGTAATAAGTTTTGTATAAAATATTGCGTCTTCACCATAGTGCCATTATAAATATTTATTTTTCTTCTTTATTTAATGATTATAGAATAATTTTATAATAAAGAAAATACAAATTGGGTAAATAATAAATAATTCATTATATATTATGGGTAATATAAGCAATTTATGCTCTATATGTTGTCATTTGATACTAAATTATTAATCAATTATGCCATATGTCAATTAGAATATAAAGTGGAAGTAATATTATATAATTAAAATATACCCTGTTAGAAATTGTTCATTTTTCTCCCATTTATGAAACGATTTTTCGAATATTTTCCGCAGCCACTTTATGGCTATTGACCGATTTTTTCACCAACGTAACGATAAAAGTAATGGCATATAATACGCTCCTGCGAAAATTCCTCTAAGCATTAATATACCTCATAATAAAGTAAAAAGAAACATAGAATTTAATTGTACACAGACATGAGATTATTCCATTCTCCATAAAAATCTATGTTTTGCGACAAAGAAAGATATAAATAGTCAAGATATGTAAAATCAGATCGGATTAGATTATTAAAATTATAATATTTTGGTAAATCAGTGAGGCAGTTTAAATATTTAGTTTCGGAAAAAATCAGATTATAAATGACACATCACATTAAAATGATTGCGTTATTATGTATATATTAGAAAATGATTGCTCTCTTTAACATGACTGAATTTAAAGCAACAATTACCAACAGCAATCTAACGGAAATCATTAAAAACAATGGTATACACCGCAGGAACGGTCGACACATGACCTTTCGGTTTCAGTGCGACCACCGACACCTGCGACACGCGTCTCGCATGCTCACAATATCGAGACATTCGGGCGACGACAGGAAGCAATTAGCGAAAATCTCAATCGCGCCCAACTCGCATACCGCGACGTCGAATCTCGCGGTCAGCTGCTCGAGAAAATTTGATGCTTCCAAGTAAATTTTATAACAACATAATATTGTTTTGTTACATAAAATTTTTTCATAAGTGTACCAAAATATTTTATTATATAATATTATTTTCAAATGGCTAAAATCTGATGTAACAGAGCACAACGATATTCAAATTCCCTATAGCGAGCATC
Source organism: Torymus auratus (assembly GCA_900474315.1). NCBI lineage: Eukaryota > Metazoa > Arthropoda > Insecta > Hymenoptera > Torymidae > Torymus > Torymus auratus. The sequence continues at coordinate 25,994 of UXGD01001272.1, read as the reverse complement.
AAAGTCCCTCAAATTCCCGTAAGTGTAGAAATATTAATGAAAAAGAAGAAAAAAGCAACGTATCTCGCATTCTCCACTGAGTAAACTATACAATACCATTAATGTTTAAACAGCAGTACAAGCATGCTCTAAAAAACTTATTCTTCAAAAGCAAGTAGACACTTCCTTAAGCATAAAACGCGTTCTCTATATACCAGTACGAACCGCCACCAAAGACGGCCGATATAGTATGAGCACGTGTCGAGTCCCGAAGCGTCAAATTGACGGCTCCCGTCAACGTCGTCTTCCCGCGCGTGCGCGCGCAAGCTTCTTCTTTTTTGCAGGCCCATTATATATCTGTAACGCTCGGGTTATATTGTCGCGGATTGCCTATATATACATGTATGCGCGTAAGTCATGGTATAAGCGCGTCATCCTCGCCGCGCGCTGAGATTGTCTTTTGAATGTCAATGGCAATTGCTCCGGACGACCGAGCGCGCACCGCCTCTGATTTATGCGATTTCTGTTTACCGCGCGCGATCGGAGAAAGAATTTCGAGCGTTCGTTTAGCGATATTACGAAGATAATTAACGTCGATTGAGCGTTGCGTGTACGGCTTTTTTTTTCTTCCTTCGAGCGGTGTGATTATAGTGCCGTTAAAATTATTAATGCCTTAATATCGTTACAATGATTGAAATTAATTTATATTATATATAATTCATACTTATATACAATCCAATGTTTTCATACAAATGTTCAATGGGTGTTGATATTATTTGTTCTATGTTTTAACTATAAAGAAATTTGTAAGGCATACCTATATAATACCATATCCGATATATAATTATGTATAGCTTAAAACACGTGTATCAAATTGATTTCAGTCATACGCTCCAATATTAATGTCACGCAATAAGAGAAAATTTCATTTGCCCAGAGCCCTCAGCGCTTTATGAGTATATTTTCTCGCGAAGCACCCAATCACCGACAGATTGACCACCTGTTTTCGCGCCTCTTTTCACGTCCATTAGAAGCGACCGCGTACGCATCATCCTTTCAGACATGCAAAAGAAAGCATTGCAAAGAGAACCGCCAAAGGCAACAGCGCAGCAGATGCAGCCGCAGTGTGTGCGCAATCGGAAAAACGCCGGGAGCCGTATGCACGTGCGTCACGCAACGCACGACATCCACGAGATGAGCGGCGACGGGGGGCGATTAATTTTGCCGCGCGCGTTTCCTTGACACCTTAGCGCTCTGTCTCTTGAACGCGTTTCTCTTGAACTTTCTCGCTCGTTTGATTACCTCGGCGCTACTACATGATAGCGGCGCATATACGGCGTGCGGATATACCTTCACCCCGTTCCCATAGCTCGCGGAGCTCGGAATAAAAAGAAAACGAAGGAGAGAATATGGGCGCCGACGGCAAAAAGCTGTGGAACATAGGTAGGGTTATTAAATGGAGAGCGTGCGTGCGGATGATAATTTAAAGTGGCGCTCGCGTGTCGGTGTGTATTAAGTATATATAGAAGCTTAATTAATCGGACGCGAGCGCGTGAGTTAGGTGGCCATTTGTGAGCCGGCCTTCGACTTTCACCCGCGACGATTTTGCTGAATATCAATGAGCTGGGTACGCGCAGATTTCGTAAATTTTGATGGCTTTCGAAAAAAAAAAAAAGTTTGTTGCCACATAAGTATATTGAGGCGAGAGGATGCGAGTGTGTGTGTCTACCGTTAAAGGAAGATGAACTTCGATTTCTAATCGCGGACTCTCCTGAATTTTAAGCTGGGCCTCTGTGTTATGTAAACACGAGTCGTGAAATTTAGCGCAATGTGTTTGCGTACGGGAGTGACCATTTTTTTTTTCTTCGAGCAAGGCGGAAAGCTTTGTTAAATATTCTTTAGCATAGTCTCCATTTGCCTATAGTGTAAGGTCAATAACTTGATATACACTTGAACAATATGGATAGGAACGCTGGTCACGTTTCATTCGATAACCGATCGCGTCGACTGTGAATACAAATTCAAATCGTATTTTACTTTTAACGTCGCTTCACAAAATCTTAATTGGTGTCCAAATAACAATGATTCTATATTATATTGTTATCATCAATCATTATCGTACGTGAAAAATCTTTATTTCTAAATCTATTCCTCGATTTATATTCATAAAAATACTGGCCTTTTTATTATAAATGCCAATACATATATAAAAGATCTTATAAATTTAGTATCTTATTTAAATCGCAATAATTTAAATTTGAAATCTTGATATATATAGTCTAGCTTGCTAAAGCGAGCAATTTGTGTATATAATTAAAAGAATTCATCCAATAACAATAACGCCTCTGTATATAAATATAAGGTCTTGCCTACTCTCTGCTCCCAGATCACCTAGTTGGATTATGACAAAATCCTCGCTCGGCGCTATGACGATGGACGACCGCACGACGACGTTCGGCCGCAAGCGTGGCTGCACAGTCACGCGCTGCGGTGCATTCGGGCTGGCCCTGGCCTTCCTTGGCGGCGTCCTCGTCACAGGCCTCCTTGTCTACCACTTCGCGCCCTGCGTCGTCGGTGGCATGGCTGATCGACGCTACAATGGCGCTGGCGGTCCACAGTCCAGCGACGGCGTCGAGATATCGTCCTTCCGATCGGGTCGTAGTTTCGTTTCCGACGCGGCCAAGAAAAAGCTGGACGTCAGGCTGCCCAAGAACGTCGTACCCCATAGCTACGAGCTGAAGCTGATACCGTTCATATGGGAACGTAACTTCACGTTCAATGGCGAGGTGAGTGTTGATGCGAGCTGTTCAGTTAGTGTATTTGTTCAGGGACTGAGGGGATACTGCAAAGGAGCAGCTAGCAAAGGGAAAATGATAAATAAAAAGCAAGCAAAACGAAATTTAAAGAAACAAACTAAACTTTCTTCCACAGGTGAACATCGTTATAAACATCACGGAGGAGACGAAAATGGTAACTCTGCACGCCGTTGACATGGACATCGATCTGGACGCTACGAGGTTAAAGGAGTATCCGGACGTTAACGGCAAAAGCGCAATGGTGGAAATAAGCCGTCAGTACAATGACACTTTGCGACAATTCCACGTGGTACAGACAGTAGACGCGCTCAAAGCAGGAAAGCAGTACCTGCTCTACCTGAAGTACGTCGGCCGCCTCAACGACTACCTCCAGGGATTCTATAGAAGCTCGTACACGGTCAACAATCAAACGAGGTTTGTTAGACTCTTTATAATTATTGTCCCTTATTTTTTACGGTGTCTGTTAACCCTTGCTTAAGTTTAAGGTTGTTGAAAATATATTATTAACTGTACATTGACATTTAGGCTATTATTTTTAACTTTTTCTCTCAAGTTTTATTCTAGCGTTATGTAAGAGCTGTAAAAGCTATTTACGCTTATGCTGTTTGAAATAATGAAACGACTTCGAGAAAACTTGTTATTTCACACAAAAGTAGAGTAATTACTAGAAATAAACCGCGATCTTTCATTACTCTCAAGGCATTTACGTAGATTCTAATAACATGTTGCTGATAAAAAAAAGAATATGTGACAAATACAACAGTAAATGAGTTGAGACTTATAATTAGCATTTTATGACTTAACCCTATTGTCAGGAAAAAAAGGAAACATAAATCAATTTCATTACTTTATAATTACGTACAACTGTAGACAATGACATAATCTGCTCACATTTGCATTCCACTTTTACACATTAAAATTATTTTCAAAATGTCAGTATCTATACGTGAATTAATTCGTTTAATTTCAGATGGATCGCAACCACGCAATTCCAGCCGACGGACGCGCGTCGAGCTTTCCCGTGCTTCGACGAGCCCGCTCTCAAGGCCACATTCCAAATTAACATTGCTCGGCCCGTCAACATGACTGCCATCTCGAATATGCCCAAGGAGAGGGAATCGAAGCCAGTGTAAGTGGTTTTACTACAGTTAGGTGCTAATCTAAGGCCGGGGGATAATATTTTACACACTTTACTTAGGCTAATAAATATAAGACGTTCTCTACTATGAAAAATGTTTTTTTGTTATTCAAAGCACTATTTTGCATGAGTACTGCTATAACAAAGTTATTATATTCTGTCGGAAGATCGTAATTCCAAAGTTTCCAGCGACGACCCTTATAAATGTGCATATTAAAAGTTGCTCCTCTTGAACACCTCAAACCCTATTATATAGCATAACTGGTTTCTTGTATAAATTTATATATTCTATAGAATTGCATTTCATGAGATCGCCAATCTTTCATAAAAATACAAGTCGCTGACTCACCAAAAGAATCAAACAAGCTCTTCTCATGACAAGACGCGAGCGCGTAAAAATCCCGAACAATAGAACCCGCTCCCATTTAAAAGCAAAAGAACCAAGAGGGAGAAAGAGAGACAGAATACCCGTGAAAAAACCCTTGATTTATAGCGATGGCCTGCCCACGTACGTCTGGGACCACTTCGAGCGCTCAGTGCCGATGTCAACGTACCTTGTCGCCTTCATCGTCTCGGACTTTGAGTCGCGGAGCTCAGAGCATGGCAACGTCAGCGTCTGGGCGCGGAAGGAAGCCATTCAACAGTCCGCCTACAGTCTGAAGATCGGCCCGGAAATCCTGAGCTATTTCGAGGACTACTTCCAGATCAAGTTCCCATTGCCCAAGATCGACATGGTCGCGCTGCCGGACTTTTCAGCTGGTGCTATGGAGAACTGGGGTCTCATTACTTACAGGTGAGATTTTCTTAATTTTAATTTTTTTTTACGATTTTTTATATCAAAAATATGATTTCGATTTTCGTGAAAAAGAGCATGAAAGATTTTGTGATGGAATTACTATACTTTTACTGTTCTTATGAGGGAAAGTATGATAAGAGTTTTGTGCTAAGAAAAATTTTTTTTCAACAAGCCAGATGTCAATGCTCAAATCACTAGCGAAAATGAAACAAGGTCAATATCTTTTTGCATTATTTAATTGGAAACTTTGCCTAATTATTAAATTACAGAGAGACAGCTATGTTGTACCAAGATGGAGTATCTACAAGCAACAATAAACAAAGAGTGGCAACTGTAGTCTCCCATGAACTTGCTCATCAATGGTTTGGAAATCTCGTAACTCCAAGTTGGTGGACAGATCTGTGGCTCAACGAAGGTTTCGCTAGTTACGTCGAGAATATCGGAATTAATGCTGTGAGTGAACTAGATTTTAATATGAAATTATATTTTTCCTCAATTAATGAAATCTGTGTTTGCAATATAAATGTATTATCAAATTTAACAAATCTCGATAGTTATATATTAAAACATCTTATTTTATTCTTACAATGATCAATTAAACTAATCGATTGTTCAGGTGGAGCCGAGCTGGAAGGCGCTAGAGCAATTTGTGGTACACGAGCTGCAGAATGTGTTCGGGCTGGATGCGCTTGAGTCGTCGCATCCGATTTCGATCGCAGTCGGTCACCCGGACGAGATCAACGAGATCTTCGATCGTATCTCGTACGCTAAGGGTGCCTCGATCATCCGCATGATGGATCACTTCCTCACCACCGAGGTGTTCAAGCGTGGTCTGACCAACTACCTGCGTGGAAAGTAAGTGTCATCATTGCGGTCGTGCTTGACATAAACGACTTCAATGAGCACCGAATCAATTAAAATTCAAAACGCACATTGACCTACGTTTTTAAAAATAGCCAGACTAAAAAATACAATTGTCACTTTTGAAAACACTCCACATTCGGAGAGAAGCTATAAAAACATACGTTGCATAATACGTCGGTTATGCCAATGAGCAATTACGAATTTTCAGAGCATACCAGAGCGCAGAGCAAGACGACCTGTGGAACGCGCTGACGAAACAGGCGCACGAGGACAAGGTCCTCGGCCAGGACGTGACCATTAAGCAAATCATGGATACATGGACTCTGCAAACTGGATTCCCGGTAGTCACGGTCACGCGCGACTATGAGAACGATGCGGCTTCCATAACGCAGGTATGAGCGGTAATTTAAAATAATTTGCTTATAGAAATGAATACATTGTTGATTTTTATATGTTCTAGGAGCGCTTTATGCTTCGCAATCATAGCAAAGGAGAAGTAGATCCGGTCTGGTGGATTCCCCTTACCTACACTACGGCTAAGAAGCGCGATTTCAATGCGACCAAACCGTCGATGTGGATGAAGGCTGAGAAATCTATTCCATTGAAAAACATTGGAGTTGGTCCCAAAGACTGGCTCATCTTTAATATCCTCGAAACTGGTAAGAGATGTGTTTTTATCGCCATATTAGAATAGTTTTTATTAAAATAAACTAATCATTGAGTTTATTGCAATTTTGTTTTGTGATTTCCTTATGAATATAAAAATCGTCAATTTTAAAAATAACTTCATGAACACCTATCAATGAAACCTTCGTAGTTTCCTATAAAAACCAGCTAACTTTCACATCCTTCTCAATCGTTCCTCGTCCTCACTTAACAACAGCAAAAACCAACCAGCACAATAAAAAAAAACTGTCTTTATCCAAAATACAGGCTATTACCGAGTGAATTACGATCGAGCGAACTGGCAGCTGATAATCGAGCAGCTCAGCCGTGAGAGTTACCGCGATATCGCCACGATAAATCGAGCCCAGCTGGTCGACGATGCGTTGAACTTGGCCAGGGCTGGCAGGTTGGATTATGCGACGGCCTTAGATGTGACCTCCTATCTCGCCCACGAGACTGAATACCTACCATGGAAGGCTGCCCTCACGGCCATGAGCTTCCTTGACACCATGCTCGTCAAGTTCCATGGCTACGATAAGTTCAGGGTAATTGTCACGTGCTTTCGCTTATTTCATGGATACATTGTCAGATTGCTGCCATATTAAAATTTATTGCTAGCTTAAAGGGGTTCATTGGGTGACCGTAACATTTTTACAAGTTAATGAATGATCTGGATCGAGCTAGAAATGAATTCCATTATATTGCGAAAAAATAAAATCATTATAGTGATTGCCAAAATAATTTAAAGTAATACTTTCTAATAATACCATTATTACTGTAACAATCAATTGTGATTCTTTCAGGTGTACACTCTGAAACTCTTGGACAACGTCTACCGTCAGGTCGGCTTCAAAGATAACGTCGATGATCCTCAATTAACCGTTTTCACGCGCATCGACGTGCTGAACTGGGCATGCACTTTCGGCCACGAAGACTGCGTGCGCAACGCTGTTAGTCAGTTCGCCTCGTGGCGTGCCACAACCGATCCTGGTCGTAACAATCCCATCTCCCCGAATCTCAAGAGCGTTGTCTACTGCACAGCGATACGCGTGGGCGGCCAGGCCGAATGGGAATTCACGTGGCAGCGTTATCTCGAGACGAACGTTGGCTCCGAGAAGGACCTACTGCTGCACGCTCTAGGCTGCACGCGCGAGACTTGGCTGCTGAGCCGTTATCTGGATTGGGCCCTCACCGAGAACTCGGGTATCAGAAAGCAGGACGTAACGAGGGTCTTTGGCTCGGTGTCGAGCAACATCGTTGGACAGCCGTTGGCTTTTAATTACTTCAGGAATAAGTGGGATCGATTGAAGAAATAGTGAGTATCTTAGATTCGTTGTTAATGTACGATTAAACTTAGTAAATACGCAAAATTCACAATTATATATCATTTTATCAGCTTTGGGACCTCATTAATGACTATCAACAACATCGTCAAGTCCGCAACGAAGCGCATCAACACCAAATACGAGCTCAAAGACGTAAGTTCAGCGATACCATTTCCTTACCTTTATCTATAATTGAGCGTCATTGTCTAATCATTGGTCTCTTCGACAGCTTCTCGACTTTGCGAATGAGCACAAGGAGGAGCTGGGCAGCGCGACGCGAGCTGTGGAGCAGGCGGTTGAGCAAGGCGAGGCGAACATACGGTGGCTGGACCGCAACCACGCGACCATCCAGGATTGGCTCAAGAGAAACACCTCGTAAATTCGCGTTAAGCGCGCGTACTTGTTGATGGAGAAACATCTCCTTCTATCTTCGGGTGTCAAAGTGCTGCGTAGTCAGCGATGCCAATACGCATCGATAATGATTTGGTACGTCTGGGTACTTTTCACGCGGTGCTTTCTTATTGGAAAATGAATTATAATATTGAATAATTTCCGTGCATCTCGTTTTACAAACTTTTTAATAAGGATTCCGCGCCACTCTTTACAAGAGGTATATGAAACCAGTATTTTTGAAGCTGTATCGGTTCATCGGTGTATCTTCCTTTGAAACAGGCGTACACATAATCTAAGACTTTTAACATCGATATTACATTGTGATATTCGTGTGCAAAGCGCACTTATTGCTACACGCCATACAAACGGAAAAGTGCTTGTCGATGAGAACTTAAACGTGACGCTTGGGGACGCACATGTGTTCCGAGGATTTTTAAAACTTTGATGAATGGGGTTTGACAACCAACGAACCTTTCAGCATTTCTGATGGCTGAGCACATGCAGCGGGAGTAGTTGAGATTCCAATGCTCCTGGAGAGCCAGAGGTTTTTGCGTATTTTAATATTTTCGTATTTTAATATAAAACATTATTTCTTTTATAAAGTATAAGAGTTATATAATTATCTCTCGTTGTTGTTGATAAAACGGTTTTATTCGGAATTTTAATGGATTGAATAAGAATATTTAATTTTGTATGAAATATTAAAATTAAAGAGACGCATAAGCAAGCAGTGTGACTCTTTCTAAATTAAAGAAAATATATATGCTGTTATCAATGGATTGATGTGTTCGCGAAGCCAGAGTTTTTTATGAATCAAACGAGCAGTGTATCGGTCGAGCGTTTTTGTATTTAAGTGTAAATAAATATTATGTAATGTTTAGTATAAGATCCGTAATGGCGGTTCTATTGATATAATCGTATTCAGAAAGGTGAGACTGGTGGAAGGTACATTGTCAATATTTTATTAGTGATTTTTAGGATGTTTTTTATTCGTATTACTGCATCATTATAACGCGATCGTTTTAAAATAAATAAGTTCATCGTCAATTTTTCATGTCATAATCAAGATTAAATGTATTATATATGAAAAATGTATTATTTTACACTGTATTTTCTGTGTTTGATATAATAAAAAATATAAATTAAGATATCTTTTGTAATTTTTTACTCATATTCAAAAAATCAAGTAATAAGTTTGAAATATAATATGTTAGAAATACAATTTTATCTGGAACTTTTTCTAGAAGCAGTTTTCTCTCTTTCAACTAGGATTTCCCATTTTAGATTGCAATATTAATCATTTTCATGTTAAACAGTGTAGTAGTAAGAATTTGTTTTACTGAAGGCATATATGAAGATGAATGGTGCATGATTTTTTATGAAAATTGATGAAATATGAGTAGAGCTAGATGGGTTTAATTTAGTAACGAAGGTAGATAAACATTTTTGGTATAATATATGTCCTTTTCTCAAAGTTACTTATTAACCTTTTAAGGTATGTATATAAACTGATTAATGGTCTAATTAGAAGAAGTGAAGAAAATAAGAAACATTTTGCTACCTTCTTTTTCATTTTGTTAATAATTTAATAAATAATGAAAACAATAAATTATCCGTAATTAATATTTATTATAATTATTCGTGAGATCAGTATATTTATAAATTTATTATTATAATTTTTTTGACAAAAAAAGCAATATTTGTCAAGACTAAACAATACAACATACTTCACATTTATTTCGCAATATTAATTCAAAACATCTTTAGCGTATAATGAGAGATGATATGGCCACATATACAGTGAAATATGATGAGACAAAATAACAAGACAAAACACAAATTGCACACAGACATGGACAAACGACACATTTGGAGTGTGATGCTACAGATTCCCATTATTCCTGATGGATGGTGAAGCAAGGCTAAAAGCTTTCTTCTACCCGTGACAGCAAAAGCTAGTTGATAACTGATTCACACTTCATCTTACGAACAATCTTGAAAAGCCTTAGCTGACGTTATCTGCAATTTTTAAATTGATATTATTTATGATATCTGAACAAAATAAAGTATTAAAAAAAGTAATAATTAAATTGATTTATAAAATTTTTTCTTTACTATTCCTCATGGAAATCTTTTATTATTACAAATGAAACGTATTTTAAATGTAACTTAAATAAAAATTATACCTAGGAAAACTTATAAATAAAAATAAGAATCGTTATTGGCATATGTACAATGTATTTTTAATAATAAAAGCCTAGGTGGAGACCCAGGCTTGTAATAAGGAGCATAACGAAGGACATCGTTAGAGTAGTCGTCTCACTACCTGTATTCGATTTCGGCTTTTCTGTTACTTTGGGTGTAGTAGTTGACGGATCGCTAGTTTCTGGATCGGTTTCTTTTGTAGGTTCTGGAGTCACTGTGGTTTCTTTTGTAGGTTCTGGAGTTACTGTTGTTTCTTTTGTAGGTTCTGGAGTCACTGTTGTTTCTTTTGTAGGTTCTGGAGTCACTGTTGTTTCTTTTGTAGGTTCTGGAGTCTCTGTTGTTTTAGAGTTACCATAGTTTTTTTCGAGCCAGGCTTTAATCTTTTCAGAATTTCCCTTCAACCATTTCAAATTCTTCTTCGCCGTTTTAACAGCTGATTTTAGAGAAGATTGAATTTCTTTAGCTCCTTCTCCACTAGAAAGTTTTTCCAGCTGTAATTAATTCAAATTATTATTAAACAATTATAACTTTAAAAGTATATATTAATTGCTTATTGTAATTCATGCATGTATGGTATGTTCTTACATTTTCAATTTCTTCTTCGGATGTAATACGTGAAGCTAAACTTGTGAAAAGAGATCCAACATCGTGCCAGTTTCCATAACTATAATTTTTACGAAGAATATATGAATTATTAACAATCTTAAAATAATACTATCCTAAATTACAATAATTTATAAACATTAAAAAAAAATTAACATATAAGCATATAAAATACTTTATTCCCATGTGTATTACAATCGCCACTTTATAGCCTGAAAAGCGGTGGAAAAGTGGCGTCCGATTCCCTCTTATACTTTATTCTCGCACATGCGGGAATACAAAATACTATCCGGGAAAAAAAGTACTACTTGTAACAAGGGACCAATTGATTTTTTCAGACTCGAATGATGATATTGAGCACACGTGTATAAATCGTGCTCAATCCTCGCTAGAAAAACTCAACTTTCCTCCCTAGTTGCACAATTTACTATTTTTAAACACGTGTATGAAATGAGCCTTTCTCCATGCCTATAAGTTGAGTATAATAGTATCTCCCGCTCAAGCTCTACAGCGGCAGATAATATTTATTAACTGCGTTTTGCACGACTTGCAATGCACAATCACCTACACAACTTTCATGCATAAAAAATGCCCAATCATTCCCTCGTTAAGAAACACAGTATGTAACATGTGAAGAAAAGCTATTTCAAACTCAGGTGAGGTATCTGTCTCGTGCTGAACACTTCACCGACGCTTGAAATAGCTCATTTTCTCCTCTTGCTACTCAATGTACTATTATTACACTGCCATGCAAACCTCGTAATTATTTTATTTTAAAGGTTACTTACTAATTGTATAATTTATTAAGATTTTTTCGGAAGTATGAAATAGCTGTTTTTAAGCCTATTTGACTAGATGTGTAAATTGATGAAAAAGCCGTTCCCGCATCTTGTCTTCGAACTTTGGAATTGGTTTCGATAATGCGATCCAAATATCTGTATATAAATGAATTATTAGTTTATTTATAAATATGAATTTTCATAATAAAAGTAAAAGAAAACGGCATTACTGTTGAAGAATCGTAACGTCTTTTGAGCAACCTAGTCCTTTGAGAATTGTAATGTAATCTGTTGCTAGGAGTGCATTTTCGTATTTTTTCCACAAGGCATTCCAATCATTTACCTCACCATGTTCTATAGCAGTACAATAAACTGCTGTAGCAATGTTTGGTGTTATGCTGAAATTGATTAGAAATAAAAATGATAATTATCAAATATTATTAGTGTATAACAACAAAACAACTGAGCTGATGAATTACTGACCCTACTTCGTGATTGACTTTTACCAATAGAAGTTTCTTACCTGTCTTTTTTGAAGTATTCTTTCGCTTGTTTAATGCAATCCTCGTGTCCGTACTTGCAAGCCCAAACCAAAATTTGTTCTCTATTCAGCTGTCCAAGATAGTCTTTTGCCATACTTTCGAAAAATCCAAGTTTTTTGTAGGCCTCATCGATTATTGTCCGAGTATGACTAGCGTAAAGCTCACGAATTTCCGAATTAGCATCAAACATTTGACTCAGATAAGCTGTACCCGTAAAATAGGCTTTCCAGGGCAAATAACCAGTCTCTCTAACTAAATATTTAGTTGCATCAAGAGCAGTATCGTAATCAATATAATCCGCCCGAGCTAAATTTAGCAAGTCGTCGATTAGCTGCGCGCGATTTACATCTCCTATTTTGCTGAACTCTGCGCTGTTTAAAAGATTTATTAATTGTTGCCAGGTCTCCTTATCATAGTTTACGCGATAATAGCCGATTTCTTGAATGTTTAAAAGGAACCACTTGTCTTTCGGATTCAAATTTATGGTTTTCTCTTTGTCGTATAGCCACAAACGAGTCATTTTATTATTAAAGTCAAGTTCTACATCCGTAGTATATGTTATAGGAACCCAGTATCTTTGGTTTTTTAGTGAAGAATTCGTAGGTGTTACTAAGAATCGTTCCTAAAACAATAAAAATGATTTCACTGTTATTTTTAATATATATTTTTTTAATATATTTTAATTGTTCATTAAAGATCACTAGTTCATTAGTATAATTATACCTATAAAAATTACATTTTTAATGTCATACTTTACCTGAGAAAGAGTGACAACAGTACCCTCGCGAGTAGCCTGGACAATTGGATATCCTGCTTGTGTCGTCCAACTCTTCATAACTTCATCGATGTCAACTTCGAGATTCCCTGGTAGTTTCTGTTCTTCTGTATTCAAGCGATCTTTAAAAGCTTTAATAAGATATTCTGGTCTCGCTGTGCTGTATTGATGAGTCTTTAAATATTGTTGTAACGCTTCTTTGAACACTTGATCGCCCACGCTGTTATGCAACATTCGCAAAACACTTGCAGCTATAATAAAAAAAAAATAATATTAATCAATCTAAAAAAGTTGCGATTATTGCATTAAATTAATTCATAATGAAAAGTGTCTTGTATACATTATTAGTAAATTAAAAAAACATATATAATACGTCAATAGCTCATTACGATTTTATTAAAAGATTAACTTCCATAAGTTCGTCTTATAAAAGTTAATGTTCGCTAAACCTTTTACGGAAAAATAAAAAATTTATAGAAAAGAACACGATAGTTATTATTTAGCTACGCTTATTGGTAATAAATCTGAAACCGTAATATTCATAAATAAAGCAGTGTAGCTGTAAAAAATGCTTACATTTCTGATAAGCAATCTTGTCAAACCCATCTTGTGCTTCATCTGGCGTTATTACTTTATTATTCATGGGATGCGAAGATTCTAATGAGTCGACCGCAAGTGCTGTTTGCAGTTCACTAACTACGAACTGTTCCAGTAATCGCCATTTTGGAACTATCTATATTAAGAATGGTAGATGTTTAAAATACAAAGTATGAAAATTAGTGTTTTTAAAAATTCTAAATTTACCTTGTCACTAGCTAAATATGATACATATTCAGCAAATCCCTCATTAAGCCATGTGTAGTCCCACCATTCACATGTAACTAAATTGCCAAACCACATGTGCACTAATTCATGAGCTATTGTAGTGACAACATATTTTTTGTATGTGGCTGACGTCTCTAAACTATGGTAAGATAGTCCATATTCTCTGCAAATAATATTTTTTTAAATCATTAAACTTAATATCTAGATTTAGCGTACGCAAATTTTTAATATAAAAGTTGACGATACACCGTTATACCACTTGTTATATGAAATTGCTTAATAAATAATATGAATGATGGGTCCTAGTTATATCATTACGATGTGTGTGTGTGTGTGTGTGTGTGTGTGATATCAATCATCAAAAAATGTTTTGTATATGTTGATAATGATAGATTAACTATTTAATCCGTACCTAAATGTAACCAGACCCCAATTCTCCATAGCCCCCATGTCAAAATCGGGAATTGCCACAAGATTCATTTCTTTAAGTGGATATTTGAAGTTAGTGAAATCTTCTAAGAACTCTAAAGATCGATTACCCAAATAAGTAGCAAAGTTCATATAACCCTTTAATTGCTCTCTGGACCATACTGATACTCTATCACCTTTGACTTCAACAAAGTCAGAAACAACAAAAGCAACCACATATGGTGACATTTTGATACTTTTCTCATAATCATCCCATGATATGTCTCCCCTACAAAAAAGAAATTAATTACATTACAATGTGATCATATAAATAAAAATTAAAAATGTATGGAATATTTGTAAAATTCTATTAAATTAATCATTTTGCTTTTGTTTCTCGAAAAGGGAGCTTCGGAAGAGTGGAAATTAATTTTGAGACAAAAAAGATTTAAAATTATATTTAAAAAATTTTTTTTTATATCTTATATAAGTGCACGCATATATGCATACCTATCTGTATTTGTATAGTGAAAATTTCGAAAACGTATGGAATGTTTTGAATGAAAATACCTTTTTCTTAATTTTTGAAGATATTCAAAAAATTTAAAACCGTTTTTAAATTTTTTTTATTTTGGTTGTACAAATTATCATTTTAAAATTTGATTTTTTTTCATTTTTTCATACGATAAACTTCTAATTAGCTACTTCAAATAATTATTTTTATATTTTAATTTCAATGCGCAAAGTTTACTTCACACACCGTTCTAAATTTTCCGTGTATGAAGAAGAAAATAGTGTGTGAAGTAAAAATCCGTGCGTGAAGTACACACACAGATATACATACACCCATACGCACGCACACGTACGCACTCACACACAAGAATATTTTTTGCTCAAAAGCGACGGATTTTAGTACTAAAAGTCTTCAAACATGTTTTTAAACATTTTTTGTCTCAATTTTTTTTCATTGTTACAAAGCTTCCTCTTTGAGGAAGCAAAATGAATTTTTCATTATTTGGAATAAACTATATGATTTCTATTTCGCTCTCTTATTTTACTTTATTATTGATTTACGTTTCATAATAACTTACTCTTCACGTTCCGTCGGTGATGAACCCATATTGCTAAGCGTTTTATAACCTGGTGGCTTGGCGATATGAATAGTAAAGGTAGCTTTGAACGAAGGCTCATCAAAACATGGGAAAGCCCTTCTTGCATAAGATGGTTCAAACTGCGTACTTGCCAACCACCTTGAAAGCAAATAAATAAGATTATAATACACGTTTTATAGACTGAAATTATTTCTGCATGAAAAATATTCTAAAGTTCTGTAATGAAAAATAATTCTTTTCTATTGGCTGCATTCAATATTTACAGAGAAAGCCATGTATTTTCATTCATTTAAAAAAATTAAGATTCCGCAAAATACGTAAAGGGTATATAAAAGTTAAAGTTTATCATCGATAATAATACAAACTTACTTTATTTTATTATCTGTATCGACATAATAACTTCTGTAAAATCCTCTCATGTCGTCTCTTAAATCTCCCGAGTAATCAAATTGTAACTGTACTGTCGTATTGGCTTTCAGTATATTTTTCGGATATATGGTCAGTAATTGCGTTGTTATATTATAATCTCTCTCGTCTTTAATTGGTCCAGAATTCAAAAGTACGGTTTTAATATCTAAACCAAACTGATGCAGAACAATTTCCCATGTATTTTCCTTAATGGCTATGTCCATAATAACTTTTCCTTCGAAAGTAAACTTCTTTTCTGCATTCTCTTCGAAAAACGGTTTCAAATAAATATCATATGCGGTTGGCTTTACATGTGTAGGTAATCGGTAGTTGGTAGTCAGTTTTGGATTTTTTCTTTTCAACCAAATGAAAATTTCAGACGCACGGTTTTCATACCAGGTCATCTCGAGTTTGGCACGATTCAATAAGAGTTGCAGAGGTTTGCGCATGCTCGGAATGTTATTAGACAAGCTTACAATAAACTTTTTAAACTGCAAATGGAAATTTCGTACAAAGAATTTCATTATACATTTCATTAGAAATATTATTAGATCATTTTACAATCTAATGCTAACTTTGAAATAGGCTGATTTACATTTCCTAAAATGAAATTTTGTTTTAACCGTGTTTTCTAATTTAATCTCTCAATCATGAGATAAATACTCATAAAACTTTAGAAATTGTTTAACATACTAAATTAATAATAAACAATAAAAGATTATTAAGATTAAAAACCATTTAACAATACAATAATAGGGTCTCAATTTACAATAATATCAAAGAATTGAAAATTTCATTTAAAAAAGAAATCAATAAGCAAATAAATATGTAAATACTTTTAAATTGTATAAACTATGAACAATATACAAATCAATATTTTATTATAAAGTTACCTTTTCAATTAGTTCTTTTGTAGACAATCTTTTTGATATAGTATTAAGTGAGCTTTTAATTACACTGTCGTCACTTAAGCTAAACAATCAAAAATATATAATTAGAATTATGCTGTTAAAAAATGAATTCATTGTACGTATTGATTATAATATTTACCCTTTGGATATTTTTTTATAATTAGCTTCAATGTAATCTAGCATGAAATTTATACCAAGAATACCGTTATCAATAACATTTGTGAATACGTTTTTGGCATCTTGGAGCCTAATTTCAGAGTCAGGTGTAATAGCTTCAGTCAATAGCCTAAAGAGTAAAATTATATTTATTACATAATTGTAAGCAATTATTGTCAATACATAATTTTGTATAATTAATTAATTTACTTCTCTAGCTTGGTACTATCTTTAGTGCATGCGAGGGCAGTTAATATAGTCAGTCTTTCCGTTGCATAATTCGACATGACGAATTTCTTCCACAGATATTCCCAGTCATCGTTTGTCCCACTTTTAATAGCTGTACAGTAAACGAAGGATCGCTGATTTGGCAGCACACTATAATTCGATAAAAGTGGATAAAAAAAGTAGTTTATTATTTAAATAGTAATATACTTAGATCTAATTTGAGACAAACTCAGCTATTGTTTGTACTCACTTTTTCTTAACCGCTCGTTCTTGCTGGAATAGTTCCGTAGCCGTTTTAATGCACTCCTCGTGTTCCAACGTGCACATCAACTCGAGGACGAGTTTTCGCAATAGAATGTCGGTATGTCGGTCATTCTCCTTGTCCTCGAATCCCAGCCTCTGGAAATTCGTCTCCAGCAGCTTCAACAAGTAATCCTGAAAATATATCAAATTAGTTAGTCATGTAAATATATGATAAAATACCTATAATACCACGTCCATACGGATTGTCTGAGTACGTACTTTATATGAGTCGAAGATCTCGGGACGGCCGGTAAAGCGCTTTTTCAGGTAGGCCAAGTTTGAGAGTGCAGCCTTCCACGGTGCGTACTCAGTCTCGTGGCGGAGGTAATTCAGGCCGTCGAGCACAATCTCGTAATCGACCAAGCCAGCACGCCCCAGGTTCAGCAGGTCGTCGATCAGCGAGGCGCGATTGATTTCGTCAATGATCTTGTAGTTCTCAGAGTCGTTCAGAACTTCAATAATACGATGCCACATGACCTTGTCGTAATTGACCCTGTAGTAACCTATCGAATTTTACGTAGATTTAGCGAAAATAAACATTTAGAATAGAGTGGAATAGAGAAAACTTAAAAGTTCTAGACATATCACAATATTTAACTTTCTTCACATAATCGAGTACGTGAGGTATTCTACAGAGAATCCACACTTACCATTAGTGTTCAAAAAGTTGAAAAAAATTTTGGAGACACGCCTCTGCAATCAACGAAAACAGTCTCGTGACAACGTTCTAACCGTACAGCAATCTTTCTCATGGAAATTAAAATTAAAGCCGTTTTCTTCGATTTTAATTTTTTTTTTTTTTTTTTTTGTGGAAAATTTATTTGTGTCTTTGGGAACTTAATGTCTGCTAAGCGGTTTTTATCCATTTTTTCGATGTTAAATTTTCATAAAAAAATTGATTTGCGCTTGGAACAGTATCACAAGACTGTTTTCGTTGGTTGAACATTTTTCTCGTCTGCTGCATTATCTATAGAAGAGAACAAATTTATTAAAGAGGTGGGCCCCCCTAATTTTTTGTTAAGTATGAACCCTCTAAGTGTACATTTTCTGTGGAATTCCTCACGTAATGACTGAATCAAATATATAGGAATAAAAAAATCACAATTTCTTAAACTCTAACTATATAAGTTAGCTTGTAAGTAAGAAATATTGGAGGTTGAAAGAAGAAACCACTTTACCTGTTTGTTGTAAGTTAAAAATAACCCAATCTTTATCAGCATTTTCTATTGTAATCTCGCCTGATTTAGTATTCAATAATTCAATTTTCCTGGTATCAGCAAAATTAGGTGAAGATTTAGTAGCCCAATTCAATGGTATGACCCATGTAGCTCCCTCATCCTTTGAGCGTCTTAGGTAAAATCTTTCTTGAGTGTAATTTACTTTATTACCATTAAAATTAACATTTAACACAGGGAAACCATCTTGAGTTGTCCAACTATTCATAATCTCTTTTACGTTTAATGTAATAGATTTGTCCGAGTCAACTTCTTTCTGGAAGGCGTCAAATAGTGCTTCTGGAGTTCCCGTTGAAAATTTACTGTAAAACGTAAATAGATATATATATATATTTTTTTTTGTTTATTGATTTAACAAAAGCAAATGAAATTCATAATAAAAATTCTTACGCTTTCTCGAGATAACGGTTCAAAGCAGCATAAAATATTTTTCGTCCAGTTAATTTTTCTAACATCCTGATGACACTGCCGGCTTTAGCGTACGATATTTTATCGAATATGTCTCGTATATTAGTGGGAGAATAGACTTTCACAGTTATCGGGTGTGTTCCTGTAGATGCATCAGTTGTCATCGACGTTTGCAAGTGATCAACGACAAATTGAGTTTCTAAGTTCCACGATTCCTCATCCTAAGTGCATTGAAAATTTACAAAACTATTTATTACAAATGTTTAGCGTTATAATTTAAAAATAATTGCATCTTTAGAATTTCATTAATGCTATATTAATAAAGCTCATCAAAAATGTATAATCTAAATGGCGCTTATCCACTGCTATGCTATTATTTATTTCGACAAAAATTAAGAAAATATTCCCTAACTTATTGATTTATTATTTCTAGTCAGAGAAAAATTACTTGAGCACTCATATGTTAATTAATAATGGACGTCGACTTTTCACTATCTATTTATTTCTTTGGCTTCGCGAGTCCTACCGCGTGCTCTCCGTTCTTTGTGAAAAAAAAACTATTTCCACTAATGAAAAAGTTATCTCCTGTGACGTAGCCGCTGGCTCGTTTAGAGACCTAGTGGAGGGATTTGCGTGCTGTGCGAGAGGAGACGCAAAAGGGACGAACAGAAATAGAGCCTTGATTATAATTACTATCAGTAAACTGGTTGGTGTCGCGCGCGCACATCCTATAAGTGCAGGAAGAATCAGAGAAGAGTACACAGGCGTTAAATGTAGAAAAAATATAAATACCCTTTATTCACTACGACGGTAATTGATATCTTGTAAAATATTTGGATTTATAAACTGCGAAAACTATTGATGTTTGAATTAGATTTATTTATGTTGCATTCGAATCTTTATCCTGAATTTTCACCTTGTTATCAATTATAAATAGTACTGTCGAATAATTTATATCATATTTTTAATAATACTTTGAACTTACATTTGTTATTTATTATTTACATTCCATAATATGAACAAATTTTATATTTCACACGAATATAAAATTATCATTATTCTGGAGAATTGTCTAAATAATATGACATTAATCGTATTGTTAAAATCTGTGCCAAGCATATAAGCAGATAATATTACGAAATTATCGTTACCCAGTGAATGCATACACAACTATTATTTATTGTTGAAACAAGTGAATCTATTACTAAAATATTTTTCAGATTAAATAAAGTTTCTTGTATTAGTAAAAGCCCAGTTTATCAATTAAAATTTGTTTTTAAATTTTAGTTTAGTGGGTTGCATCTTCCGGCATGAATGCGTAAAAAGCGCCCCAGTCAATCGATTAATCGGCGTAAAAGGCAAAGCGCGAATCCCTGTAGCGATATATACCAACCTTGGCGTAGGCGTGATACTGGAAGTATCGAGCGAAGCCCTCGCTGAGCCAAAGATAGTCCCACCAAAGCGGGCTAACGAGGTCACCGAACCATTGATGGGCGATCTCGTGGGCGATGACGTTACGTATCGACTGCTTAGCCGGCAGGCTCGACAGTACCTCCTTGTCGTACAACATGTTGGTTTCGCGGAAGGTGAGCAGGCCCCAGTTCTCCATGGCGCCTGAAGCGAAGTCCGGTAGTGCAACCATGTCCATCTTGGGTAGAGTGTACTCGTGACCAAGATTCTCCTCAAAGAAGGCAATGACGGGTGCCATAACGCTCAGCGAGTAGTTCAGTTGGTGAGCGACGAGGGGGTTTGACCAAACGCTGTACTCGCCGTTGACGCGCGATTCGAAGTCGCTGACGACGACGGCCACGAGGTACGTCGACATTACCGGTGTCGTCTCGAAAACCCAGAGGTTGCTGGAATGT
Source organism: Torymus auratus (assembly GCA_900474315.1). NCBI lineage: Eukaryota > Metazoa > Arthropoda > Insecta > Hymenoptera > Torymidae > Torymus > Torymus auratus. The sequence goes on along the minus strand of UXGD01001272.1, from coordinate 5,254 downwards.
TGCAATAAATCATTGAAAGGTACACGATATTTCAGTTGACCCATATCACTAGGCTCGCATTATATTTAATTGAGCAAGAAAATATATATATTTATCAATTACTTTGCATTCGATGTGTGCTTCATATTGGAAATGGCGTGATATTTATCGGGAACCTGTACACTTATATCGAAAGAGGCCTTTAATGCGGGCTCGTCGAAGCAGGGAAATACTCTGCGCGCGCCCACTGGTTCCAGGTGAGTTGCAGCTAACCATCTAAATAGAAAAGGATTAAAAGAGTTCATTATCAAACGATCTCTCTAATATGGCATATCTTGAAGCTACTAGATCTCGTTAGTGTGAATTGATGTTTTAAGAAAATATCTAATTTTAAGTTTGAAGTTCCCTACTTTGTTTTTCCGTCGACTTGTTTGTAAGAACTTTTGTAAAAGCCCCTCATCTCCGTATTCAAACGTCCCTTGTAGCTTATCCGAATAGTGATTTCCGAATTCGCTGTGATCGTATCCTTCAATAGGATATTCGTGAAGTGATACTTCTCCGTTCGAGTGACATCGACGACATTTAATTCGCTGGACATAACTCCCCACCTGTCCAATTGCGAGACTTTAACGTCATTTGGATCGATCTCCAGCTGATCGGTGTGCAACACAATTTTATCCGTTGCTGATTTTACTTTAGCTGTGATCGTAACCTTGCCGTCGAATGTGAATTTGCCCTCGAAGTAGGGAGTCAGGAGAATCGTGTAAGAGCTGGGTATGATGTTATCTGGCAGGCGGTATGCATGTGTGTTTTCTTGCACTTCCTTTGCAGTCTTTATCCATTTAATGATAGATGGTGACTTCGATTCGAACCAGCTCAACTCGTACTTGGCAAGATCTAGACTCTTCTGAAGAGATGTGCTGATGCTTTCGATGAATTTTGGTTTGCTCTTTATCAAGTCTTCGACTTTACTGATGGTCTTTTTTGTTGGATACTTCTGCAGCGCTCCAGATATGATGCTTGCAATTTCGTCGTAATTGTTGTGACTGAAAAACGTTATCGTTAAGTATGGGGCATTATAGATCGATCATAGGGAAATAATTTTGTTTTAACTTAAATCTTAATTCTGTTATCTTATTCCATTCAATTTTTTATAAATTTTATTAAATACACATAATTTTTTATATTAATAAGAGTCAGCTCACTTTATAAAATAAACAAATTATGATGTACAATTTCTTAATCACAAGTATTTTCTTTACAGTGTACAAAAATGATTCTGTTAATATGCGAACAAATAATAAAATGTTTAAACAACTTACTATTTAAAGATCCTATCGTGGTTTTCTTCAACAAATTCGATGATAAATTCTGCTCCTTCTTTGCTCGCTGAATAAATGGAACTAAAGAATGATGAAATATCTTGTTTTCGAATGTAACTTTTTATAGGATCTTCTAAGGCGTTTTGTAATTCACTATAAATATCATTATTTCATTAATTTTAATTGATTTTTGATCTATTAATGTTATTAAAAAAATGTGATGGTTTAGTGTGATTTCTATAATCCCAGATCATACGAACCTTCCAAGTTTAGTATAGTTTTTATAACACCCTAATGCATTTAAAATAGTTATTTGTTCTGCGGCTACGTTGGTACTACGATATTGATTCAACAGGTGTTCAAAATCGCTTTGAGTACCGTACCTCAAAGCAGTACAGTAAGCGGCGGCTCTTTGATTCCTTGGAATACTAAACAGCAACAAAAAATTAATTGCATTTTACTTAAACTAAAATTGTCATCAATAATAACTTTTATTTAAATTACCAACAAAAGTTTGAACGTTCTCCTTAAACATTTTTACATTTAATTTTATTTTTGAATTATTTGTCATATTTTCTTACCGAACATTATTAGTACGCCATTTAGAAAACAGTTCTTTTGATTCAGAAACGCACGTAGGATGATCAAAATTACAAGCTCTAATATTAAGTTCTTGCCGTAATAGAATATCTAATGTACTATCTTTGTCATTATCGTAGTACGTTAATTTTTTATAAATATTTGAAGTGAGAGATCCTATGTATTCCTGCAGAATTATAAGATTATGTTATGAAGTATCAACATTCGTACAAAAAAGAAAGGATAAACTTATAAATTATTAATTTATAAGCATTAATTTTCTTTCAAGTTTTACCTTAAAAATGTCATTTTCTGGAAGGCTGCTGAATTTTCTTATTAAGTAATCTAAAGCATTAAATGCTGATTTAAAAGGTAGATAGTTTGTTTCTCTTTTCAGATATTGAATTCCTCGGAGCGCAGTCTCATAATCCACGTAATCAGCGCGAGCAAGGTTCAGCAAATCATCTACTATAGCTGCCCGATTTAATACGTCAATTTTTTCAAAATCACCATCAGTTAGAAGTTTAATTATCTTGTTCCATAATTTCTTATCATAATTAACGCGATAAAAACCTGAAATTATTTTGATCATTATACTTTAATTTATGAATGCAAATAATTTAAAAAAATTCAATTTTATCTTATACTAACCGGCAGATTTTACGTTAAATATCACCCAATCTGCGTTAGCGTCGTCAGAACTGATATCTTTTTGTATATTTGATAACCATTCAACTGGTTTTGTTGATTGAATTGAGCTCTTTGAAGATGTCCACGTTATTGGTATCGACCAAAGTGGTTCTGTGGGTATGTCATTTTCACGCCGTACTAAGAATCTCTGCTGAGATAACTTGAAGATTCCAGATGTAACGTTCACCGATAAGACTGGAAAACCTGGTTGTTCGGTCCACACCTTCATGATATTCGCTACATTAACATCTTTGCTGACGTACTTCTGTAGAGCTTTCCATAAATTGTCAGGCGTGGCTGCTTTGTACCTTCTGCAACATTTATTTTAGCATTAATTAGTTTTGGTTTATATTAGAATATTTGAGCTTTAAATGTATTATAATATTTATATATAGCTTGAATAGATATTATTAGGTATGGTGCTGTGTCTAAATCGATCGCAAATCCATCACGATTCAAATTTATACTAGCACTTATTTTGCTTCGAACTATTAAATATTTTTTACATTCACTGATGACGGATTAGACTGGATTCACAGAATGAATTATGATTTCATGGGCTTCACTTTTAAAATGAATCACAAATCAAAGGAATTTAGAATTAAATTCTAATTATTCGGCAAAGATTTGATAAAACGAATCGTGAATAAACGTAACCGATTCAAGTAATGAATTTTGCTTGATTGCAACGATTCAAAAGACGAATGACTATCTATAAATCGAATAAGATCAAAGTATAATTTTAGATCAATAATTTGTTAATATCACTTACGACTAATTGAATATGATCTGAAAAATAAGTTTTAATATTTTGTCCATACTCCGTACGCAAAGTACCTATTTTGCAAGCGAGTGCAAACTCAAACTTCCCGCCCGTTGTTGTGAAAAATATTGTTCGATACGCGTGCGAGAGTAATTATCTACAGTATCTACAATATAATTCAAGATTGAATTTTCGCTATTTAATCATTTAATCACACATAACCTTTTTAGTCAAAATTTTGAATTTAGATTAGGTATAACATAAAAGTTACGATTTAGAAATAACGATTTATTTGAATCAAGAATTTAAATCGCTATTCAAAAATAATGATTCATTATTGAATTAAAAATTTCATTTACGATTGAGTCTTTGCGATTCATAATAGAATCGGATCTGAATCTGTTTAGAATATGCACATCGCCATGTATCATAAAATAATACCATTTCTTCTTTATTTATATAGAGTTAAAATTATAATAGTCATGTTATTTACCTGTCTTTCAGATAATCACGTAGACCATTGTTAAATTCTTCTGTTCCAAATGCAAGTTCCATCATTCGTACTATACTCGCACCTTTATTATATGTAATAGTACCTCCCATTTTACCGATTTCTGATTGAGTTACTGCAGACCGTGTCATTGGGACAGAGTCCTTCACAGCGTCGACACCTAGGGCTGATTGGTGCTGCTCTACCACAAATTGCTTGTCCATTTCCCAGTTAGTTTCGATCTAAGTAAGTTCAAAATTGATTTGAACAATTATATATTTTACATTAATGTTAAAAGTTAAAAATAGGTAAAAAATGTCTAATTTCATTCAAAAAACTATAGTTATATTATAATATGGTTATTATCTTATTAAAATATAGTTACATTATAATGTAACGACATGCATATCCATTCAAATAATATATTAGTATATATATGAGCAATATTTTTACTTTTCGCCCACCTTTGTGGGAAGGGGTCATGGATTATTTCCAAATTTTAATATGTTGTAGTACCTTAAAAAAAACCGCTTGCCAATTTTCAGCCCTCTAGGGGCCTGGGAAAACGCCATGAGAATACCCAAAAAAGGCCCTTTTTGCCGCATTTTCAAAGGTCGATATCTTGAAGACATATCAGGCAATTTTAATTCTTCAAGCGTATTTTTTTTTTTTTTGTTTCAACTTCAAGTTCTTAGAAAAAAAATTTCAAAACCCCAAGTATTAAGGCCCAATTTTGGGAACAGATTGAGTTCGAAAAAAAATTTGAAAATTTGACGATTTTCAGATATTTGCCAAAATTGCATCGATAGACGAGAAGGACCTTTCACTGAAGTCGCGATGGATAGGTTGTGACATTACCTTTAACACCGCTTGCAAAATTACAATCCATGGCGTAGGTTCTGAGATACAGCTATTTGAAAATGGTCATTTTAGCAAAAATCGCGTTTTTTCGCATTTTCAAACTAGTAGTACTTTTTTCTGGCAATCTCAAATGGTACAAAAATTGAACTGGAGGTAGTTCTTGACACGTATAATAAACTAATAACGGAAATTTTCTGTATACCTCATTCAAACCTCTGAAAATCGGGTATTCTGCTTCTAATGAGCCAATATGATCAATTGTTATGACTCCTTTTCGTCATTCTGAGAAAATATAAACATTTAGGGCGATACAGAATATAAAAGTAGACCCTGAAGCCTTCAATTTGATTACTGGTAAAAGTTCCCAGGAGGTCTAGAACCACAGTTGTGACGATTTTAAGATCTTTTAAAATTCAAGGTACCAAATTCGTGAACGCTTATTTTATCATGAGCAGTCTTATTCCTCATAATTTCGGTTCTAGGCCACCTAAAACCTCTACCACCGCGCAAATTCAAGGGCTTAAACTCTAGTTTTATTATCTTCAATAATATATTTATGAAATATTCTTT